>CM076583.1:849529187-849683720 GCA_034641835.2 Pinus albicaulis
AATCTCTGAAAGACTTCTCTTCATGTTTGGTTTTTTGGTGTACCTCCTCCATGGTTACTCCTGCATTTGATCACTGTTTGCCACCGTGCTAGATCTTTAAGATCAAAACCTTAGTTCTCCTTGAAACCAAACTTCTTCTCCTCTCCTTGCTATGAATGTCTTTATTGAGGAGCAGCCCTCTTACCTTACCAACTTTCTGTTGATAGTCATTTTAACATTCCTGTCGAAGTGTCAAAGTTCTCATTTACCTTTTTGCAGAATTCGATTTTGACGAGGTAGTATTCTTTGGAGACTTTTATATCTTGCTTAGATAACCATATGCTGATCTTCTATTACATCTAAGCCAACTTCTAGCATAGTAAAAGCAGTGCTTAAAACATCAATGATGACTTTACAACCTGTGAAACCCTAATGACCTAGTGGGAGGGTCCTTTGACCATGATCTTGACTGAAAATTGGCTTCGATCCTTCAAGTGTAAAAAAAGAGTATTGACAAAGTGGTTTATTGAAGATCCAAAATCCAATGTACTTGATTTATCTAAAGAGCCTACAGAGATATTTTTGAGACCATCAATGCTTTAGGAACCTTGTGAACATGGGAAGGAATAGGCTAATTGGTAACCCTAGATGGAAAGTGGAGTGATGGGCAAGGGAAAAACTGAGTAATGAGGTTATAAAAGGGAAAAAAGGATGGGGATGAGTGGCACAAGCCCATAAGGAGTCTTTTAGGAGTGGTAGGGTGACCATGAAATGGAAAAATAGTATAATAGTGAAATATTTTCCATAAGGATAATGAAGACAGTGAGATTTATAAAGCTCACAATATTCAGGGAATTTTGTTTTTAGAAATCTAGAACCAATATTTATTCATCTATAGATAGTAAAAATTACTAATGACTAACATAAGGGAAGTGAGATGCAAAATCTTTTCCAATGGTAGGAAAAATGGATCTGAGAAACCAGTCCATGTAGACATGGTATTCAAAGGTAGGGGCTCAACATAGGTTCTTTCTTCTTTGCCATTCTTGGACATGATCAGATAGGTGGGTTGCAGAAAATTGATAGAAATAGGTCAAGAGTTCGGTACTGGTGTCATAGTGAAGGGGAAGCTGGAAGTAAGACAGAAAAGAGCGGGCAAGGGTCACAAAATTAGTATGAGAGGTGGAGGCCTGGTTGAAATACTACTTGGAAGCTTCTCGAGTAAGCATACACTGGAAGAATCGAAGACAGACAGATTCGTCAGTGATGGAGTTAGACAAACACCACATATGGAAAGAACGAACATGGTTGGTAGGATCCTCTCTAGCAAGACCTTCAAACTTGGGGATTTTTAAAGGGAGCTTGGTTGGCATAGAAGGACAACAAGGATCATGGTGTATGGGGTTATTAATCAACTGGTTAAAATCAGGAAGATTGAGGCCTGCCATATAAGGGAGCAAGGGAGCAGCTGGGAGAGTTCTTGTTGGGGCCCCACTAGTAGTATTCCCAGCATTAGGGCTAGGGATACCACCAACATTAGGTCCTGAACCAGACATGGTGAAGGTGAGAGGAGGAGAGACAAGGATAGAACTAGAAGGGGAACCCAATGAACCAGAAGCATAGTCAGAATGGGGACTCGGTGGAGGATGAACGCGAACTCTACATGAAGGAGTAAGTCTTCCTACCAAAAACTGAGGATGAAGGCCTAGGAGTCTCAGGAATAAATGCCTTGGGGGCACAATGATGGAAAAAAAGCACGGATCACGGAACGAAGAGAGACAAACAAGGGCAAGGAGGTGTAGGATCAAATGAATACAAACTCAAAACAAGGGTAGGGAGGTGCAGAAACAATTGATTACAATGTTATATTCTTGCTCTGGAAGTTTAAACCAAACACTCGTCACTTAGGGTGTGCATGTATGTGATAAGTGTGTTAATTTTAATCAAGCCCAAATGTGTGTAGAGAAAAAAAGAAAAAATATGTTGTATAGCTGTAAATAAATTTGAAAATGACAGTAAAGTAAATTGACTATGACAGAAAATAAACAGCTAAAGATGCATCAATTTAAACCCAAGGAGGAGGGCTTCCCAACAACTATTCTATGGGTGGGTGAAATCTAGTCAAAACACACAAAATAGCCAATGGATCTAAATTCGGGAGGGACACGGATCTAAAGGTCATATTTGCTGGAAATAGGTGCAAAAAACAACAAGAAACTAGAGGGAAAAGTGTTGCAAAAATGGTGGCAAAAGACTACAACCTAAAGGGAAACACAGGGGACCCTAAAGGAGGACCAAACAAAACTGAAAAGAGGTCTTTTGGATGGATGTGTTAGCCATCAGTAAATTTTGATTGAGAAAATGATGGCTAAAATAAGTCTCAAACCTTCAAGAGATTGTTTTCATGAAAAACTGCTCATTCTTGAAGTTTTATGATGTTCTTTATCCTTGAGATTAATCTTCACTGCTGTTTCACTATAAGCCCTCAAGGACCCGTTGTTTACCAAGAGAAAAACTACTTCTAAAAACTCCATTTTCCACCATTCACCTCTCCATTTCACTTCCACAAAATCTTCATTTTTCATCCTTGTTTCCTTCACAAAATCCCTCAAAACACTTTCATATAACCTCTAAATCATTAAAACCCCCTTTAAACCTTACATTTCCCTCCCATTTTGGTTTAGAAATCCTTTCTTTCAGCTACCGAAACCCTGTTTTGGCTTTAAAAACTCTTTGTTTTGGCCAAAAAAAAATAAAAAAAATAGTGCCTTTACACTATAGAGACATTAAGCTCTCAATGGCCTATTACCTTTAGCCCTTTCCTCCATGCAACCTAAAGCCCCGCAATCGGGCGCCCAAGGGCCTTAAAACTCCTCCAAAACCTCTATGCTCCTTCTATTTTTCCACCCCGACATTATAATTCTTGAGCAGATCCAGACCATTGATCTCTACAGATCAACAACCATTGGGCCTCCATCCTTCTGCCCATTTCACCTACCTTCCCTTTTCCCTTTCAATATATCCACTCCTTCTTTAAATCTCAACCATCCATCAAAAGGATCCAACGATCAGAATTTAACCCGATGAACCAACTTCGCCAGGGCCTACTACCCACCATATACAAAGGCCCACCCAATCTAATTATGACACCTGGCCTCCACTCCAATGGCTCATCATGCAAATTTCCCATCGTGCTCATTCTTCACCGTTGGATCTGAAGCCTCCGATCCAATGGTTGACGATGCGTATCGCAAAATTTTTGCGCCTAAAGTTTAATGCCATTTTTTTTTGCAAAATAGGCGGTATTAAAAGGCCACGTGTGAATTGATGTATGGAATTTCATTGCTTTCAGGAAAAACCACTCACTCCCTTTTGGTTATGCAAATACCACCTGTGGTATTGTCAAAACCACTTCCGCCAAATCACGCCTGAAATGGTTTAAACTATATTTTTTGCCCGTATTTCTCCACAGGACTTCTCCGCCTGCATATTCAGCCTTCCTTTGCATCGCTCCTCTGCTCCACCCAGCCTCTGAAGTATTATAACCTCTAAACGTAGGTTTTATATAAATGTTTGTTTCATGTTGCAGGTTTAATGGATAACGAGCTACAGAGCCATCCCACTGTCATAAAAAGGTGACCAAGGGCCAAGGATGACGATCCTTAGGCCAATATTTAAGTAGACAAGGGACTCCACAAGGTTCAAAATCATGGTTCGACCCGTGCCTCATGAGCATTGGTTATACCACGAAACCCTCGACGCGCCCATGCACCTGCCAGCAAATGAAAACATAGTAAGCATCAATCAATTAAACAAGAAGAAGCATAATCAAAGGCATAAAGCTGGACAGAGAGCCTAATCAAGCATGAAACAAAATTAAAGGCTAATTAGTGTTTCTAAAGGAAAAATAAAGAACACAAAACAAAGAAGGACACCTCAGGGCCACATCAGAGGGGCTAATTGAATCCCCAACTACTAAATTTCCACCAGCAACTTTTTTGCATCAAAAGAATACACAGTCAAAAGCCACGATCAGATATATTTTGCCCGAAGATAGCTCAGAATTTATGATCAGTCTACCAAGGCCCCCGAAATTCAACAATAATAACTAAGGATGATGAAATATTAATGTAAAATCATTAACACAGAGATAAGCACTCAGAATTTTCTTGCCTTGGCCTCCCAAAGGTCAAGGCACCATTACTCTATATTTATTGAACTAATGAACCCTTCTTACACTCCACCTCCTCATTCTTCTATAAACACTGTTGTAGAAGACATTATATAGGTTGGCCTCTGGATATCTGTTGCATGTAAATAGTTTCCTGAAGTTGTTGTAGCCTTGTTTGTAATTGAAGATACATAAGCTGAGAAGATAAGTTTGAAGCTGTAGAGACCTACTGGACTTGATGATTGTAACTGGTTTGACATCAAATACAGATAGTTTATTTATGGGATCTTGGTCTATGTCAATGGTGATGTGTTTCTCACTGTAAATTGTTATTTTCTTTATTTCCATTTTTTGCACTTTTCTCTGATAAAGAACAGCAAATATAGATTAGGAGTTACTTCTGAAGTACCCTAAGTCTCACTGGAAATCTTTATCCTTTATGTTTTCTACTGATTGTTTATTTAAAGATAATTCAATAGAGTATAACCAGTGAAGTGTTGGTGAGCCTATGTTTCCTGAGTACAACTTGAGATTTTATCTTTGAATGTTCTTGAGAAGTTTGCTAATTAAAGCAGAGCCAGAGAATATTATGGTTAGCCATGTCCTCTGGTTTCTTCTCCAACAGTTACTTTGAAAATTTCCCTTAAGAGTATGTTGAAAGGAGGCTAGATTCAAAGTACTTACCCGATCTTAGACTAATTTTTATGTTTGCCGTGAATGTTTTCCTTGGAATATGCTGAAAGCAAGCTAAGTTAAAAGTATTTACTTGATCTTAAGTTATTCTATGTTTTTAAATGTTTTCTCTTAAAAATTACATCGAAAGCAGGCTAGTTTCAAAGTACTTACCTGATCTTAGATTACTTTGTGTCTTTCCTTAAGTGCATGCCAAAAGCAGGATAGTTTCAAAGTAGTTACTTGATCTCAGGCTGTTCTTTGTTTCTTCATCTATTTGATTTCACTCACTCCACTTTTAATGTTTCATCCCACAAAATCAACTTAAAGAGATCCTTTGACATAGATGACTTGCCCCATGGACCACTCTTGAACCTTGCTGTTTCAATTAAACCCTATTATGACTCCATAGCCGAATGGATTGATGTTGCACCTTGCATATATTATCAGCTAAACCATTCCTTCACCTACACACACTTTCACCCTTCATAAAGACTT
This sequence comes from Pinus albicaulis, assembly GCA_034641835.2. Classification (NCBI taxonomy): domain Eukaryota; kingdom Viridiplantae; phylum Streptophyta; class Pinopsida; order Pinales; family Pinaceae; genus Pinus; species Pinus albicaulis. The sequence continues at coordinate 849,534,508 of CM076583.1, forward strand.
CCTTCATCTTCATTATATCCTTTCCCAACCAAAACAAACAAAAACTTTGTTCTTCATAACTAGCCTAAAATCACACTTCAAGCCCTAAAGATCATATCTTTGAACTCATACATAGAGAGATCCCTCTCTGAATCTCAGATGGCTAGGTCCTCAGATTCCAAAGAGGTTTTCATGTAGGCTCTGAAACATTTGTACTTGTTAATATTGCAAACTACAGAGACCTAATGGGATGAATAACCAATATGAAATGGATTTGAAAGAACATAATCAAATCTGAAAAATTGTTGAACACACTGAAATCTCAGATGATCAGCTTTAGCTAAACTCCTCCTTAAAAGGTGGAAGTGTATTGAAGCCCTAAGGGGCTTGGTTCCTACGTTGAAGAGTAAATAAAAGCAAGTATAGGTCGAAGACAGGTGGAGAGAGAGGTTAGACAACCTTGAACAGCAGCCCATAAAAACCCAGAAAAAGCACAGAAAAACTCCCACAAAAAGTACAGGCCACAGGTTTTGACCTGTTTTTAGCAGAGGTCACAGGTTTTGGCCCAAAAAGTGAGACCTACACTTCTGTCCATCTTGGGAGTAGGTTTTAGAAAAAAGTGTCGTCTCAGCTGTGACTGATACCTGTCACCTGTGCAATAGGCCCAGAAACACCCGAAAGTAATAATTTTTACTGTTTTAGGGTTTTAAAGGTTAAAAACAACATCCAAAAAAGCAAAATAAGAAGCTGAAGAAAAACGCTAGGGGTTGAAGCAGCTAGTCATGCAAGCATTTGAAAAATGACAGTGGTAATAATTATAAACCCTTGTGGAGTCACCAGTTGTTAGTGTGAATTATAATCGCAAGCGTACGAAAAAAACTCACTTTAGTTCTGCATAAAAAATAGCCCTAACATCAAAGATGGTTGTCAATGTCCTTAGATCTGCAGTTAGTGATCAGAATAAATGCTACAAAAATCTAGATATATGCAGTTAAAGACGTTAAAAAACAAATAAAAGCAAGAGTTTCTCCATGCATCCAATGAACAAGACAAGAATGTTTTTAAAGAATTTTTGTATTTATGACACTTGGGAAGGGAACATAGAAAGATGTTACCAATCCCCCTCAATGGGATGAGTTCCTGTATGTCCTCAGTGCTTCATATCTAAGATCTTTCTCTCTTGATAGTGTAGAAAACTCAAACAAAAATGGAACTCAAGGGGAGCTCACAAGAAAAAGGTAGAAAAATATGACAATGATGGAGGATCAAAGTCAAACCAAAAGTATAGATCCAAAGTGATCTTTAGGCAACAAAAGGTAGCGAATGAATGGAAAAACCCTTCTATTTATAACAAAATATTGAGTTAGTCTAGATATTTGTGCATAATTAAAATATTATTAAGAAAATCTAGATCCAACTTTTATGGAATATTTTATTATTTTTGTTGGAGGGAGAAAGAATTTGAATTTGGTCAAATCCATTTATTTGTAAATAATAAATAAATAAATGATTTATTTACTATTTTAAGACTGTGGTTGAGTAATAATTAAATAATAATTATTTATAAATTATTTAGTCAAATTTAACAAGGAATATTATTTAAATAATGTATTAAATAATTATTCCTTGAAAATAATAAGATAAATAGTGATTTATCTAATTAATTTTCCTGTTTTTGGTTAAATATGACCAGGAATATTAATTAAACAGTGGTTTAATTAATTATCCCTTGAGGAAAATCAAACAAATAAGGATTTATTCAATTATCCTCATGGGGTTTCCTGTTTAGACAATAAACAACTTAATAAATTATGGATTACTAAGTTATTTTTCCTAGTGAAAGAAATTTTACTAGGGTAAAATTGGTCCTACATGGTGTACTTTGGTCCATCTAATAGTACCAGGTTACATGACCAAAAGTTGGTGTAACAATTTCCATCTTGCTTCCTTGCTACTTGTCATGCAATTGAATGACGTTTATCATGTGCATAATCTTGTACTATTTAGAAAATATATATGAGTTAAGATTTTGGCATGTGAATTTGAATTCATTAAATTCAGTCATGTTTCTAGAGCCAAAAATCAATATGTAGATACCATTTCAAATAAAATTCTTGATTGGAATTTATCGCATGCATATACAAAAAGTAAATCTTAACATAAACAAATGACAAACCACAATCGTCACAAAAAGATGTGTAACCATATTATGTATCATTATATCAAACACGTAAGTTTTTTGAGTCCACTATTCTAAATATATCCAACATGACCATAACATATTACAATTCAAAAAATGGGGCCCACATGTTCCTATCCTTAGTTACTATCTTCTTGAGGCTCCCAAGCCAATGGCTCCATACCACCAGCTTGTAGGTCTCTAAATTCCTGGTCACGCATATCTATGTGTCACATGTTACCTTGCCACTCTGAGGGAAAAGCAGTGCACTCATATTTATACCGATATTATAACTCATGCCACCTGCACTCTATCACCTGAGTCAGTAGCACATTGAATCTATGACATATCTCCTCCATTAGAGCATCACAGTCCGATCTTTGTTGTGACATCGATCCTCCCTGATCTGCTACCCTAGGCACTGCATCTCGAGAAGTATATCCTATAATTTTCACTGGTGCTATGTCTACATACTGTTAGCCACTTATAAAATTTTCCATATCAAATGGTGGCTAAATATCTTTTAGCCTTTAAGAAACAATTCATGTCCAAATTGTTAGTTCTTAAAGTCTTATGAAGATCTTTACCCTTTGACTTAATATTCACTATTGTTTCACTATTAGTCCTAAAGAACCTGCTATTTTCCATGAGAAAACTGCTTATAAAAAATCCATTTTCCATCATATCACTCCTCCTTTCACTTATAAATAATTCCATTTTCACCCTTATTCCCTTCATAAAAATCCTCTAAAAACCTTCATTTGGCTTCTAAAATCACCTTAACCCTCTTCTAAACCTTTTATTTCCCTCTCATTTGGTTTAAAAATCCCTTCGTTCATTTACCGAAACTCCCATTTTGCCTTAAAAATCACTATTTTTGGGCCTAAAAGCACTCTTCCGAATTATAAAGTTACTAAGCCCCCGAGGGCTTATATCTTTAAATCGTTCGTCTCATACGACCTAAAACCTCGCAGTCAGGCGCTAAAGGCCTTAAACCCTCTTCCAAACCCCTTTTTTCCTTCTATTTCACATTCCTGACATATAAATTTTAAACAAATTTACACCGTTGATCTCTGTAGATCAACGGCTATCGGGTTACCCGCTCTACGCCCGTCCATCTTGCCTTTCCTTTTCTCCTTTCAAAACTCTTCGCCTTTTCTTTAAATCCTAATTGTCCATTCAAAAGATCGGATGACCAACATCTTTTTCGACCATCTAAACTCACCCGACGCTCATCCGCTCCATGAAAAAATATCCCACGTCATGGTGGACCTTGCTTACCTTTTAACCCCGCAGCTTTCAACCCCGTCGCGTGCAATCCGCACTGTCGGATCTGGGTCCTTCGATCCAACGGTTGACATTGAATTTCGCAAAATATTTGCGCCTAAACGTTAATGCCAAAAAAATTTGTGAAATGGGAAGTATTAGGAAGGACAGGTGTCAAATGCCATATGGAATCACGTTTTCTTGGGCAATACCGCCTACCCCCCATTTTATTTTGCGAAAACCATCCCTGGTTTTCCGCTTTACCACTACTCTCCACAACGTTGTCTTTCCGATTTTAATCCCAGTAGTCGATCTCTGAGATCGGATGGTCCTGATTTAATCTCGCCCCCATTCGTCTGCCATTCTTCTACTCTCCCAAACGTTTCACCGAGTAATCTCAACCATTGATTGACCTAATCCAACGGCTCCGGTTCGCCCTCGCGCCCAAACCTCCAAAGCAGTTTTTAAACCTATCTTCGCAGGATTTATATAATTTTCATTTGTTTTGTGCAGGTTATATGGGGTTTTCCCACAGTTTTAAAAATAACGTGAAGGCCAGGAATGGAGATTTCAAACCTTAAATACGGGAAGGGATCTAAGGAGTTTTTGATTTCACAATCTAGATCGATGATTCATGATCATCGATTCATTAAAACAAACACCTCCACCTGTGCAAACCTTCTGTGTGCCTGCAAACAGCGAATACAGTGAACATCAATTAAACAAAGAGGATTAGTGTCAAAGGTGAAGATCAGAGCATAAGTGAAGAATTAAATATTTTAATCAGATTTTAAAGGGATTAAGGCACAAACTCAAGAATCAAAGGCCTAATCCACAGATAAAGACAGTATTAAAGAACAAAGACTCGAAGATAAATATCAAGGCTAATTAAGCCTAAACATAGACCAAAAGAAAATTAAAAGTGTTTTAAGAAAAAACAAAGAGATATATTAGTCCGAAAGGCCTCCACTGCCATATCAGAGGCTATTTATCCTCTTCAGCTACCAAAGTGCCACCTGCAGCGCCAATAAATCAAATTAAGGCATATTTATTGCCCAGTTAGAAGATATTTTCCTAAAGATAACTGAACAATTATTTCAAACAAAAGAAAATATTTTAAACTGTCAGTAAAATTATTTTAAAAGATAAAAAGAGCCTTAAAGTCAATATTTTCATCTACTAAGCCTAAAAATTAGAAAATAAAGTTAAGATACGGAGTTCTAAATTGGATTCTTTCCTGCCTTATGCCTTGCATGGTTTTCAAGGCTAGGAATTGCATTAAGTGTAGAATTAATGATACTCAACCCTAGAAACTCTTCCACCTCCTCAATTTCTTATAAAATCTCCTTGAGGAGCACATTGTAAAGGGTTGGTTATTGGATTTATAATGTAATAGTTGCTGTATCAAATCATTGTGGAATGTAAATAAATTCTAAAGCTTTGAAGCTCTGTTAAGTTATTGAAGAAGTTAGGCTGAGAAGAGAAGTTGTTGTTGTTCTGAAATATTGGACATGTAGTTTGTAACGAGATTGACATCAATATACAAGCTGATTCTTGGGATCCTGGTCTATATCATTGGTGAAGTACCTCTTACTGTTATTGTTTTCCTTTCATGTATGCCATTTTTTTCACTTTTCTCTGATAAATAATAGCAAGCATAGAGCTAGGATTTACTATTAAAAGTACCCTACTCTCACTGATAAGCTTTATCTTTATGTTTTCCTCCAATTTTTTATTTAAGAATGACTTAAATTTAAGTGTAAACATTATCAAGGAATGTTGGTTAGTCCATGTCTTGAAGTGAAAAACTTGAAAGGAAGTTCTTGAATGATAATTTTCATTACATGATGAGTAGAGTTAAACTAGAAAAGTTTATGGTTTTCCCTGTCTTCTAGTTCTTCCTCCAAAATTTGTTTGAAAGTTTCCCTAAGAGTATGGTGAAAGCAGGCCTAGATTTTAATGCATCTGATCTGATCCTTATCTGTTTTCATCCCTTCTGAAAGTAGTCTAGTGAGATTATTGGATTGTTGTCTAATAAGTTAGCTTTAATACAAGATTTTCCAAATAATTTTATGGTTAGCCCTGTCCTTTGGTTGGTTTTAAACAGTTGCTTAAAAAGGATTTTCTTGTATGGAAAGTTGATAAATATTTGTTGAAATTATTGGCTTTTTCCACTTTCTCAACACTTTTAATGTTCCATTCCATCATTTAATCTAAAGGATATTTTGATATATATGACTTTCCGCTTGGATCGCTCTTGAAATTTTTGTACAACTAAACCCTTTTGTGACTCAATTTCCCAATGGTTTAAAGATGCATCATACTTATCCTATCTGTCGAACACTTCTCAATATACTTGGATCTTCACCTTTTAGAACTCTTTCATTTTGTGATATTCCATCCAATTAAAAATCATACCTGACCAACCAAACAAACAAAAAACCCTTGTTCTTAATAACTAGCCTAATATCATACTAAAACCTTAAAAAATAAATCAATCTTTGCACTTATAGAGAGATCCCTCTCTGGATTCAGGAGGGCTAGATCCTAGAATCCCAAAGTGGTTTTGAATGTAGTCTCTACAACATTTAGTCTTGCCACTCTACTAAATTACAGAGACCTAACATTAGTGGCGACCATACTGGGGAAATTTCTGAAGTAATAGATAACTTCACAACTCATATAATCCCATTTTTTTAGTGTCTTCCTAGAGTGGTTTTTATTGTTGATGGTGAACAACTTTCAAGCCCTGAAATCAAGTAAAAATCCTTCACCTGGTGACTCCACTGAACATCAGTAGGCCTGTTGATTTTCCTTGGTTTTCCAAAGACTCCACTGGGAAACCTTTTATCATAACATCATTAAAACTCAGTAAAGAAACTTTGAGGATTAAGTTTTCTTTGTCAGTAGACTGTTTTTCCTCTTAAAGATTGTCATATATGGCTAAAATTTTCTAAATAGTGAGTCTAAAAACACAACATTTTGGCTTCAAAAATAATTCATACTAGAAGCCATCCTGACCCAAATCCTCCTAAGATAGTTGACAATCCTGAAAGTATACTTAGGAAGTCTCCTGAAGCAAAAACTTTAACTATTGTTAGTTCACTCCATAGAGCTAATTTTGTTCCTGAAAACCTTATAGCTCTACAAGATTCACAAGTTGACTTACGAAACCCATTCATAACTAGGTCACTTGATGATATAGATCAGATTGATTTTGAGTCTCCACCTTCATCCCAAGATAGAGGTGAAAATCCTGGTAGCAGAGAAACTACTCCACCTGATTCACATTTCCTTCATAAATTTGGTTTCTCTCATCCAAGATCTGCTCAAAAATCTCTTGCTGGTACATCTACATTTGTTCTTCATACACCCATTGTTCAAATCACCCCATTCCATCAACCCCTCCTATCCTACATCCTCCACCTGTAAACCCCCCATTTTTCCACAACCTCCTATCATGGCAACATGGTATGCCCCTCTAGTCCTTCCTTTACCTCTAGTTAATCTGCCACAGGACTATTATTCTAAGATACCATTATATGATTCCAGTGGTGCCACTACTACTTCACAACATGTGGATAAGATGAATGAATATTTTGATAGAAATGAGATTGATGATGAAACTGTCAAACTTAGATTGTTTTCTCAAAGTTTAGGGGGAGAAGCAAGAAAATGTTTCAAAAGCTTAACCCCTAATAGTATTAATGATCTCCAAGCTCTCCATCAATTATTCCTAAACAAATGGGAAGTTAGAAAAAACCCTCTCCAAATACTTTTAGACTACAACAACCTGGAAAGAAACCCTGGAGAGAGTGTTCAAAATTATTGCACTAGATTCAATAGTGTTTATAATGCACTGCCCCCAGAATTAAAACCTCCACAGGGTTCAGCCTTGGCAAAATTTCTTGAAAGATTTGATCCTGAAATGGCCTATCAATTAAGAAAAAGAGACCCCTTGACTTTAGAAGACATGCAAAAGGGAGCTTTAGCTGTGGAAGTGAATCTGATTGAAAAAAAGAGCCAGAATGATGAATGAAAAGAAAGTATCATTTAGGGAGGAATATGGACTCTCCTCATCTAGCTCAAAAATGGAAATAATGATGGAAGAAATTAGGAAAAAGATGAGTATAATTGAGAGAGCACACGCTAGAGAAAACCAATCATCTCCCAAAAACAGAAATCAAAATCAAAATCAGAATTTTAAGAGAAATCAACCTCAAAACAGACCAAGAGAGGATGATCAATAGATTATACCTCCTTTTCATCAAAACTATGTGAGTGAGGTTGAAGAAATAAATGAACAAACAGAGGAAGATGACATAAACATTCTGGGAGTATACAATGATAATTTTGATGTTTCTCAAAATAGAAAACAAGTTCTATACACACCCTATGATGATAAAAGAATAGAGGATGAACATTATTATCAAGAGCTGGAAAATGTCATCATATAAACTCCAAAATAATATGACCTTAAGAGTAAGAAGAATCAAGAAGCTCCCAAGAAAAAAACCTCTGACAATTCTACAAAAAACAGCCCTGTGATCAAACCCAAAAACATTAAACAAAAGGACAAAACAGTGGCTATAAAGTCTGATCAAAACAAAGAGAAAGGCACTCAAATTAATGAAAAACAGAGTGTAGATCTTAGCAGCATTAGTACTTCAGCTAGTGCTCCTATTGAAACAATTTTGACCAATGTAAATAGAGGAAATCGACAAGATGATTTTGCTGATAGAGTGGTTATTAATAAGGTTGAAACAAACACTGTAAAAAGTCAGATGCCTTTTATTTTGGAACAAGAAATTTCCAAGATAAAGATATTTGTTCCCCTCACTGAATTAGTCACCCAAGATGTCTATAGATGACAAATTTTGAAAGCTTTTAACATAGCAGAAAATAATGACAGTGTAAACCTCAATGATGACCAACCAGAGCTCTTATTTGGTCCTAAGATTGAGGGAAGATACCAAGAAGGGTCAGTTCCACCATTTTATGTTAGTTTGAAAATTCATGACAGAATGTTACACAATGCTATGCATGACTCAGGGGCCTCTCACAACTGAATGCCCAAAGCAGTAATGCAGAGTATAGGCCTTGAAATCACCAGACCATACAAAGATCTATACTCCTTTGACTCCAGTAGAGTGAAATGTTTAGGTTTGATCAAAGACCTTTGTGTAAACTTAGCTCAAATTCCAGCCAAGTGTTTAGTGATGGATATTGTAGTGGCTGATGTACCCCCCAAATATGTTATGCTGTTATCAAGATCTTGGGGAGCTAAGTTACAAGGAATAATACAAATGGATATGACATATGCTACCATCCCTGTTTTTAATCAAACTATAAGACTTTACAGGAAATCCCACATGCAATACATGGTTAGTAGCCAAGAGAGACAATACAACTCTCCTCTTTATTTTGTACATACAGGCCTTGACTCATTTATTATTTTCAATCATGAAACATTCAATGAGCAAGAAACCTTAACTGACCTAGTGGCCACCCCTCACTGTAACATAGTGGCAGATACAGAAAAGGAGGAAGACAAGATAGAAGCATCAAAACAGTTTGTGAAACTAGAAATTCACAACAGACTAATCACAGATCCAGAGCTACGAAATAGTCATCCATTGTTTGTCAACCTTGAGATTCAAGAGAAGAATCCTCAACATAATGAAGAACATGAGGAACTAAAACAACTTCAACACAATATTGAATGTCAAGAAAAATCCAAAAGCACATAAGATAAAGAGGATAGTAACAAAACTAGTAAATCTAAAACTAGTCCTCTTTGGAGTATGAATTTTGATGGGTCTTGCACTAAGAACAATGCAGGTGCAGGCATATGGATACACAACACTGAAAAAAATCATGCTGAAGGGCATCCCTACATGTTAAGTTTTCAATGTTCAAATAACATAGCTGAGTACAAAGCCCTCCTTTTAGGCGTACACTTATTGAAAAAATTAGGGGCCAAAAGGATAAAATTTCATGGGGATTCAGAGTTGATTATTAGACAAGTGAATGGGGAATATAGTGCCAAACATCCCAGACTTAGACTTTATAGAAATAATGTCATTGACTTATTAAAAAAATTTGATGAATTCCAACTTATCTTTGTCTCAAGAAATCAAAATGCCCTTGCCAATGGTTTAGCCTTTACTGCTAGAACTTGTCTAACACCTTATGAAACCAAACAATGCACCACCCAAGTCAAATTTAGGCCAGTTTTCCCAGAAAATGAAAAATAATGGCAATTATTTGAGGGAGATAAACAAATAGAAGACTTCCTACAGTCCAAGAATGAATTTGAGCCACCAATTTTAGATTCAGATTATGAACAAGACTGTCCTATTGAATAAAATCTACTTGATGAAGAAGTAAAATCTCCAAAGATTGCTGATATAAATCTGATATCTAATAAACTTGAACATACAACAAAGATTAGTGTAGATTTAGAAAAACAAGACTTAGAAACTCTGCAATCTAACACTCAAAGATTGCCAAAAGGAATGGTCCCATTAGAAGAGTTGTTTGATTTCAATGATGTTGCCAAAAAACCAAAACTGGAACCTGTTGAAACTGAAGTAGAAGAATGTAACATAGGCAGTGAACAAAAGCCAAAAATGATTAAACTGTCTAAAACCTTGCCAACTCACATTAAATTGAAATACATTGAGCTCTTTAAGGAATTTTCTAATGTGTTTGCATGGAGTTATGAGGATCTAAAATCATGTGACACAGCGATAATTCAACACAAGATACCCCTCAAAGAAAACCAGAAACCTTTTAAACAAAAATTGCATGGAATCAACCCTGTTTAATTACCTTTGGTTGAGAAAGAAATCAAGAAAATGTATGAAGCTAGAATTATTGTCCCTATTAGATACTCAGAGTGGATGTCTAATCTTGTGTCAGTAAGGAAGAAAACAGGAGAAATAAGGCTTTGTATTGACTTTAGAAACTTAAACAGAGCCTCATTAAAGGAAAACTACCCTTTACCCAAGATGGATCACATTTTACAAAAGGTATTTCGTTCTAGAAGAATTTCTTTGCTATATGGATTCTCAGGTTACAATCAAATATTAGTACATCCTGATGATCAACTCAAAACAACCTTTACCACACCTTGGGGTACTTTTATGTATGTGAAAATTCCCTTTGGTTTAATGAATGTTGGTGCTACTTTTAAGAGAGCCATGGATATAGCATTCTCAGAAGAATTAGGATACTTCATAATTATTTACCTTGATGATATCACTGTTTTTTCCAAAACAGATGAAGAACACCTAGAACACTTGAGAAGAGTCTTTGAGAAATGAAAAAAATATGGGTTATCTTTAAATCCAAAGAAAACAATGTTTGGTCTCCAAGAAGGCAAATTACTTGGACACATCATATCAGAAGAAGGGATAAAGATATACCCAAAGAGGATTGATGGTATATTTCAAATCAACCATCCTAGAAACATCAAGGAACTTCAATCTTTCATTGGGAAGATTAATTTCTTGAGAAGGTTCATACCCAATCTAGTTGAACTCCTTAGAAACATGACCAATATGCTTAAAATAGAAGTAGTTAAATGGAACTTAGAAGCAAAGAAATCATTTCAACTGGTAAAACAAGCATTAACCAAAACACCGGTTCTCATTAGCCCTGATTTTACAAAGGATTTCTTCATTTTTCCATTTGCATCAGAACATACAGTAGCTGTTGTCCTGTTACAGAGAAACTTGAAGGGGAAAGAGCATCCGATTGCATTCTTTAGTAAGGCATTGAGAGATGCACCTCTGAAGTACGATATCATGGAAAAACTAGCCTTTGCCTTAGTCAAAGCCTTAAAATACTTCAGAGTTTACATTTTACATTCCCAAATAATTGCATTTGTGCCAAATTCAGTTGTAAAAGACATTTTAACACAAGATCCAGATGGAAAAAGAGGAAAGTGGATTGTTGTGATACTTGAATATGATTTAGAAATCAAGCCCACTAAGCTCATAAAAGGTCAAGGACTAGCAAGATTAATGGTTGAGTCTAATTTTGAAGCTCTTGATATAAACATGATAGATGCATTAGATGAACAAGAGGAATTTCCAACTCCCATTATTGAAGATCATTTTCCGTTTTCATCTTGGTATGCTGATATTTTGTATGTTTTGCTCAATTTGAATACACCTCCTGGTTTGTCTAAAACGAAGGCAAGATTTTTAAAGTTGAAATTTGTTAATTACTACATTTTGGATAAATGTCTATATTGGAAAAATGGTGGATTATTGCTTAAATGTTTGCCTGAGAATGATGCAGATAAGATCAAGCATGAGTTCCATGAAGGAGAATATGGAGGCCACCTCTATTGGAAGACAACTGCCAATAAAATCCTTAGAGCTGGTTACTATTGGCCCACCCTCTTTCAAGATGTCCATAAGATGATTATTGCCTGTCACAAATGCCAACTCTTTGAAGGCAAAATAAAATTGCTTCCCTTACCCCTACAACCAATCACTATTGAAGCTCCTTTTCAGCAGTGGGGTCTAGACTTCATTGGAGAAATCCATCCTCCCTCATCTACCCAACATAGATGGATCCTCATTGCAACATAATATTTTACCAAATGGATAGAAGCCATCCCTTCTAGGCAAGCCAATGACTCTGTCATCATAAAATTTCTTGAAAATCATTTCTTATCTAGATTTGGCTTTCCTAGGAAGATTATTACTGACAATGTTGCTGCATTTGAATCCAAAAATATGGTTGAATTCTATCATAAATATCATATTACATTGGGTCATTCTCCTGCTTATTACCCTCAAGGTAATGGGTTGGCAGAATCCTCAAACAAGATTTTGGTGAGTATAATCAAAAATTTGCTAGAAGATAATAAGAAATCATGGCACACAAAGCTAGTACATGCACTATGGGTTGACAGATTAACACTCAAGAAATCAATTGGAATGTCACCCTACCAGCTAGTTTATGGAGCAGATGCGATTTTTCTAACCAGTCTAGGAGTGCCAGTCATGAAGCTGATCCAAGAAGTACAGTCTGAAGAAAATGATATGACAAGGAGAATCAATCAGACTATACATCTTCAACAAACCAGGGAGGAATTATACAACAGAGCACTACACAAGCAAGAAAACATCAAGAAGTTGTTTGATAAAAGAACCAAAGCAAGTGATTTCAGCATTGGTGACAAAGTGTTGAAGTGGGATTCCAGAAGAGAAGGTAAGGGAAAACATGGAAAATTTGATAACCTATGGCTAGGCCCTTATCTCATTCATTCTACTACTGGTAAAAATGCTTATTTCTTGCAGGAAGTGAATGGAACTGAACTTTTTGGGGGTTCTATCAATGGCAGGATGCTCAAACATTATTTTTCTTGACTATACCATTTTGAAGCTTTTTCATTTTTTCTCATTGTAAATATCATATTTATCATTTCTTTCAAATTTATAAAAAGAAAAATACAAAAACAATAAAAAAGAAAAGAGGGCAGAGTGAAAACAAGAAAGGTACAACCCCATACCAAAAAAGAGAAACAGAGTCTGAAAGTGTGCAAGCTCAAATGCCACTCCTAAAAACACACTTCGAGTTAGTCATACAGCCTAATCATGACTAATTAGCTTTTCAATTTACTACTGATAGGTTAGTGAATTAGCTCAGCCAAACAACATAATCTTGGCTTATTAGTAAGGTAGATTAGGATAGAAAAACAAAGGTTCAAACAAGCTCAAATCCTGAACCTATGATATTGATGAAGAACTGGTTCCAATATGCTCAAAACTTGGACTAGAAAGAGAGAAGAGACAGCTCAAACAAATTCAAAACAGAGTTGAAGAAATAATGAAGGATGTTTTAGTTTTCAGATCTTAAGCCTTTTCCATTTTTCTTTAATTTTCTGCAAATAAAAATCTATGTGCAGCTTGTTTTTATGCCATAGATCTACAGCAAGTCAAACTGCTTAATCTTGGCTTGGCTGTTTTTAAATTTCCTGTCTTAGAATTTAGAGAATAAAAATCTGTCAGATAGTCTAGTCGTGACAGATAGTAGTTAGGTAGAGAAATTTATGAACTCAACTGTTTAAACTGAGTTCATGGAGAAATAAGAGTAGAAATAGATTAGTTTCCTATTTTCAAAAGAATAAAATGTTGATGAAGAGAGTTTGCTAGTCCAAATGCACTCTGAAAGAAGAAAAAATGTTAGGATCATTAGGAATGGGTAGGTAGAGATGTTGTTTTGATAGAATTCAATTGTTTCAAATTGCTGCAAAGATTGTCAGATCAAAAGAAGATCAGAAAAAGAAAAGAAAGGTTGCTTCCCAATGGATTAAGGCACTGGTTTACTGAAAAGCCAGAGATCAATAGCTGAATATTCTTGACACTTCAAGAATATGTCATCCCCATGTGGAGCCACTGTTAGCCACCTATAAAATTTTCCATATAAAATGGTGGCTAAATCTCTTTTAGCCTTTAAGAAACAATTCATATCCAAATTGTTAGTTCTTAAAGTCTTATGAAGATCTTTACCCTTTGAGTTAATCTTCACTACTGTTTCACTATTAGTCCTAAAGAACCTGTTGTTTTCCATGAGAAAACTGCTTATAAAAACTCCATTTTCCATCATATCACTCCTCCTTTCACTTATAAATAATTCCATTTTCACCCTTATTCCCTTCATAAAAATCCTCTAAAAACCTTCATTTGGCTTCTAAAATCACCTTAACCCTCTTCTAAACATTTTATTTCCCTTTCATTTGGTTTAAAAATCCCCTCGTTCATTTATCGAAACTCCCATTTTGCCTTAAAAATCACTATTTTTGGGCCTAAAAGCACTCTTCCGAATTATAAAGTTACTAAGCCCCCGAGGGCTTATATCTTTAAACCTTCCGTCTCATATGACCCAAAGCCTCGTAGTCGGGTGCTAAAGGCCTTAAACCCTATTCCAAACCCCTTTTTTCCTTCTATTTCACATTCCCGACATATAAATTTTAAACAAATTTAGACCGTTGATCTCTACAAATCAACGACCATCGGGTTACCCACTCTCCGCCCGTCCATCTTGCCTTTCCTTTTCTCCTTTCAAAACTCTTTTCATTTTCTTTAAATCCTAACCGTCCATTCAAAAGATCGAACAGCCAGGATATTTCCCGACCGTCCAAACTCACCCCACACTCGTCTGCTCCACGACAAAATATCCCATGTCACCGTGGACCCTACTTACCTTTTAACCCCACAGCTTTCAACCCCATCACGTGCGATCTGCACCGTCGGATCTGGGTCCTCCGATCTGACAATTGACATTGCATTTCACAAAAAAATTTCACCTAAACGTTAACACCAAAAAATTTTGCGAAATGGGCGGTATTAGGAAGGACAGGTGTCAAATGCTGTATGGAATCGCATTTTCTTGGGAAATACCACCTACCCCCCATTTTCTTTTGCGAAAACCATCCCCGGTTTTTCGCTTTACCACTACTCTCCACAACGTTGTCTTTTCAGTTTTAATCCCAGTCATCGATCTCTGAGTTCGGACGGTCCTGATTTAATCTCGCCCCCATTCGTCTGCCATTCTTCTACTCTCCCAAATGTTTCACCAAGTAATCTCGACCGTTGATTGTCCTAATCCAACGGCTCCAGTTCACCCTCACACCCAAACCTCCAAAGCAGTTTTTAAACCTATATTCGCAGGATTTATATAATTTTCGTTTGTTTTTTGCAGGTTATATGGGGTTTTCCCACAGTTTTAAAAATAACGCAAAGGCCAGGAATGACGATTTCAAACCTTCAATGCAAGAAGGGATCTAAGGAGTTTTTGATTTCACAATCTGGATCAATGATTCAGGATCATAGATTCATTAAAAAAAAAACCTCCACCTGTGCAAACCTTCTGTGTGCCTGCAAACAGCAAATACAGTGAACATTAATTAAATAAAGAGTATCAATGTCAAAGGTGAAGATCAAAGCATAAGTGAAGAATAAAATATTTTAATTAGAGTTTAAGGGGATTAAGGCACAAATTTAGGAATCAAAGGCCTAATCCACAGATAAAGACATTATTAAAGAACAAAGACCCGAAGATAAAGATCAAGGCTAGTTAAGCCTAAACACATACCAAAAGCAAATTAAAAGTGTTTTAAGAAAAAACGAAGAGATATATCAGTCCGAAAGGCCTCCACTGCCATATCAGAGGCTATTTATCCTCTTCAGCTACCAAAGTGCCACCTGCAGCCCCAATAAATCAAATGACGACATAGTTATTGCCCAGTCAGAAGATATTTGCCTAAAGATAGCCGAACATTTATTTCGAACAAAAGAACATATTTTAAACTATCAGTAAAATTATTTTAAAAGATAAAAAGAGCCTTAAAGTCAATATTTTCATCCACTAAGCCTAAAAAGCATAAAAAAGAGTTATGAGACAGATTTCTAAATTGGATGCTTTCCTGCCTTATGCCTTGCATGGTTTTCAAGGCTAGGAATTGCATTAAGTGTAGAATTAATGATACTCAATTGTAGAAACTCTTCCACCTCTTCATTTTCTTATAAAATCTCCTTGAGGAGCACATTGTAAAGGGTTTGTTATTGTATTTCTGATGTAATAGTTGCTGTATCGAATCATTGTTGAATGTAAATAAATTCTAAAGCTCTGAAGCTCTGTTAAGTTATTGAAGAAGTTAGGCTGAGAAGAGAAGTTGTTGCTGTTCTGAAATATTGGACATGTAGTTTGTAACTGGATTGACATCAATATACAAGCTTATTCTTGGGATCCTAGTCTATATCATTGGTGAATTACCTCTTACTATTATTGTTTTCCTTTCATGTATGCCATTTTGTTCATTTTTCTCTGATAAAGAACAACAAGCATAGAGTTAGGATTTACTATTAAAAGTACCCTACTCTCACTGATAGGTTTGATATTTATGTTGTCCTCCAATTGTTTATTTAAGAATTACTTAAATTTAAGTGTAAACATTATCAAGGAATGTTGGTTAGTCCATGTCTTGAAGTGAAAAACTTGAAAGGAAGTTCTTGAATGATAAATTTACATTACATGCAGAGTAGAGTTAAACTAGAAAAGTTTATGTTTTGCCCTGTCTTCTAGTTCTTTCTCCAAAAGTTGTTTAAAAGTTTCCCTAAGAGTATGCTGAAAGTGGGCCTAGATTTTAATGCATCTGATCTGATCTTAAGATGCACTTTCTTTCCTTATCTGTTTTATCCCTTCTGAAAGTAGTCTAGTGAGATTACTGGATTGTTGTCTGATAAGTTAGCTTTAATACAAGCTTGTCCAAAGAAGTTTATGGTTAGCCCTGTCCTTTGGTTGGTTTTAAACAGTTGCTTAAAAAGGCTTTTCTTTTATGGAAAGTTGATAAATCCTTGTTGGAATTATTGGCTTTTTCCACTTTCTCAACACTTTTAATTTTCCATTCCATCATTTAATCTAAAGGATCTTTTGATATAGATGACCTACCCCTTGGACCACTCTTGAAATTGTTGTACAACTAAACCCTTTTGTGACTCCATTGCCCAATGGTTTAAAGCTACATCATACTTATCCTATGTGCTGAACACTTCTCAATATACTTGCATCTTCACCTTTTAGAACTCTTTCATTTTGTGATATTCCATCCAATTAAAAATCATACCTCACCAACCAAACAAACAAAAAACCCTTGTTCTTAATAACTAGCCTAATATCATACTAAAACCTTAAAAGACAAATCAATCTTTGCACTTATAGAGAGATCCCTCTCTAGATTCAGGAGGGCTAGATCCTAGAATCCCAAAGTGGTTTTGAATGTAGTCTTTGCAGCATTTAGTCTTGCCACTCTACTAAATTACGGAGACCTAACACATACCATAACTTTAGAAATCAATAGCACATATATACATTTTCTAAAATTTACATGCAACCAAACATCTACTAATTCTCACTTTCCATCTAGACCCCATGCTCATCCTGGTAGTAGTGGTAAGTCAGGATCCCCCTGATTGCACCGAGAGGCGCAATCTACAGCCCAGTATGACCCCAATTTGCTAGGATGTCACATCCTCAAACAATAATTAATTTTTTTTGGTTAATGTCTTCTTAAATCCTAAATTTAAAAATTATGCATGTCACATCCTAAAAAAATAATAAAAATAATTTTCACATTAACTTGAATCTTAAATCATATATAACTTGATTCTTTATATTATATATAATTTTTTGATATAATTTCTTTCCTATTTAAAAACAAACCTAATTATTATTATTTATAAACATAATATAAATTTAAAATGTAAGGAGGTTTAGGTATGGTAAATAAATAAAACGAGCGGTATGGTAAATAGATAAAAACCTCTTTTAATACTTTCTCCAAAGGTATGGTAAATAAATATAACCTCTTCTTATATTTACTCCATAAACCTAGACTTTATATTTACAAAAACAAAACAAAAAAGTTTTATTTAGGTGAAACCTATAGGCCAAATACCACAGGACAAATTATTATTAATACCATGGACCAAATACCATATTTATAAAAGAGGTATGGTAAATAAATAAATAAATACAGAAGTGGTATAAAGAGACATGATAAATATATAAAAACATATCAACTATCACTATAAATCAACATCTAATTATATACCAAGCGTATGGGCCAAATACCATGGTAAATAAAAGAGGTATGGTAAATAAATAAAAAGACTATGGGCCAAATTTTCTAATACCATGAGAAAAAAACATTATTAGCCCTCATATTAATATTAATATTAAAATATTATTATTATTATTATTATTAAATATAATATTCATATTAATATTATTAAATTTAATAAATTTGGATTAGTACAATATAACAATATTCATGTCTCTTTATATATTTATCATGTCTCCAATCCTATTTGATTATCTGCATTAGATGCATTGATTTCAATGTAGATGTTGTTTTCTACTGTCATTTGGTTGTTTGCATTAGATGCATTGATTTCAATGTAGATGTTGATTTTGATTTGATGTAATTGGATGTATGATGGTACATTAACTAAATATTTAAATGGTTTATGATTTCAACTATCCTTTTCATATAATCGATATGAAAATATGAAAAAACTAACAAGGGTGACAATAAGAATAGTAGAAGGAAATAATTTGAGATTGATCACAATGAATACTATTTGTAATTGGTTGCATTCTTATTATTCACATTTTTTATCATTCAATGCTATTACATTGTCACTTTGCATTCCAAATTTTCATTTCATCATTTTTATCATTAAAGCTATTAATGGTATTTATCACCTCAACAAAATGAGGTAACTAAGAAAATTTTAAAATTAGAATGACCACATAAATATGAGATATATTTACCATATATAAAACGATTATATTTATATTAGATGTATTTACATATTATTGATAAAAGTAATCATATGTTCGATAGATTTTCCTTAGCCGCATACGACTAAAACCAGCCTATATGCATCTTAACTATGGATCTATCAAGCATCGAGAGGGATCAAATATCTGGATTTGAAAACCTTTCCTCAAGTTTTTCACTCAAAAAAGAGGTTTGCACATCAAGAGATTTCATCCCTCTCGATGCTTGATAGATCTAGATTTTAGATGGATCTAGGCTGGTAGTTAATTCCACTGTATGGATAGTCATATATGTAATGGCATCTGGTCCCAATGTGAAAATAACTTAGGTTGGAACACTCATCTGACTCCCCCTCCTCTACCTCATTGTATTAGCTGCCCCTAGTGATGCATCTAGGACTCCTATGGCCCCCCATCACATATTTTTATAGGAGGAAGGATGGTCGGGATCTTCTCAAAGAATAATGAGCACACAACTATCCCAAACAAAAATTTATAATTGTTCTATCGCCTGCACAATGTCAGTTGTCATTTAAATGATAAAAACGTCATCTGAGCCCACCCATAGTATGTCCTTGCGAGTAAACTTTCCCCAAGCATCACTACCCCTAGTGATATGAAAGGCATGACTAACCAAGATCCATAACATTGTTGTAGTTGTAGGTTGTGTCTCCAACCTATCTAAGTCATTGATATTTTTTTTCCCCTTGGCACGAACACCTGTTCTACAATGACGATCCAGAAAATCAACTATATGCCTCCCACTAGGAAACACTAGAAGTATCTCCCCTACCATCCCTAAGGGTGGAAGTCCTATCAGAAAATATATGTCCTGGATCGTTAGCTTGATCCTATAGCCCTCTAGAAAAAATACCTCCTAATCTGGGTCCCAATAGGTCAAAACCTCGACATCAAGGGCTCCACATCCCTCATCAATGGGTTCTCCAAGAACTTAAGAACCTAATATCAAGCCAAAACACCTATGACTACCAGATTCCCCTGAATCTCAGCACCAAGAGTCTCCAAATCCTATTTTTTCCATACAAACTTTAGCTTTGTCATACCTGCAAAATACCATTATGTTTTGTTAGTTCAGAGTCAAAGGAATGCATTTCTAGTCCTTAACTTTATCTCACCACAAACCACCAATCCCTTTTTTCCTCTCAGACTAGAATGAATTTTTTTCCCTCAAAATTATTTTATACGCACTTATCATCATACTTTATGCATTACATAATGTAGAACATGACCCCAAAATTCCATTGTGACCATAAGAATTAGCAGGGGTACCCCACAATGAACTGAAGACATAATATAAAATTTTAATCCATAAAATGATGAGTAAGGTTACGCCACCTACCTCCGATTCAGAGATCATGATTCCAACAATTGGTTTATCAACTACAATCTCCACAAGATTTAGGGACCTCTCCTCCTCTCCAAATTCGCCAAAAACTCACTATGAAAATGAATTGGATTTGGAGGAAAGAATCCTTTTTATAGGAAAAACCCTAGTTTTTCCATTTCCCATTGAGACCAAAAAGTAGTTCATTTTGAAGAACCACTAGTGCCATTGGAAATATATCACTGAGTTTTATAATGGTTCCTCCTTTAGTTTTGGTAATTTAACACTTCACCCAGAAGCTATTTTCTCCACAAATTTTCTCTTTGTCGCCAATTAAAACCAAATTTATTCATATGAGCTACTTGTACTTTTGTTCCAGTTTTCTCAGCATTTGGTGACACATGTGTCAATTTTCTTCATGAGTAACCATTATTTACTCATATTTTTTATGGTCCCCCTCGGCCTATCCCATGTGGCAACATCATTGAGTCACCCTTGTTTAGAGCATCCTAGATGAGTCACCCTTGCATTCATGGAGTCTGTTCTGAGTCTCATTGTGTCTACTTACTGTATTCCATCCATATTTGCATCGAATTCAACCCTTTTTTATCCTTTTATCCTCTATCTATATCATTATGTCTGTAAAAATCCTCCGTCTGATTAATTGAACATCCCCTCCAAAATTGAGTTAGTCGCTACCATATCAACCATGCATATTATGCTCTGGCAAGGAAAGTCGTTAGTCCACATCTCCTATTATATCCCTCCATAATCATCCTTGGTGTCAGTCCATCAATCACTCTACTATGATACCTCATGCCTTGGTTGATAATTCCTCATTGCCTCAACTTTGGTAGGCTCTCTTCTATCGACTTCAAAACATTTATTCCAAAAGTATGGTCTAGAGGGTCTTGTACCTTCGTTCCATATTTCATCATTGTTCCATGCATTGGATCAAGAAAAGGGAATCATCATTTCCTTTTGATTTGGTTTTTTCTCACATGCTCGACTCCAACTCATTATCGCACGATTGAGAATCGTTGTTGGGTTGATGGGGCCTAGACCCAGGTTTAGATATGGATGTGTAAACCAACAAAACCCACTATTTCTGAACCTTTTGGAAATGATCTATTGCACAAACTGAAGTGTCTCCCGAGGAAATATAGGGGGATGATAGAACTAGGTTTTTGCATCCAGAGGGAAAATGAAGTGTGGCTTTAGGGCTTCTCTTCCTTGTAGTAATTGGCAGGGCTTTGTATAACAAATCTACAAATTAGACAGTCGCAATTCAACACATGTTGAACTAACTTACAGACTATGCAATATTAATTTATCAAGCATAAAATAGTACAAGTAACCATAAATAGTATTCCGCGATGCAATTATAATTAAAACAACATAGATAACATAATATGCAAGTAAAGAAAACACATAAACTCAAAACATGGATTTGTCTTCAAAAGTATTTCATTAATGCTCGGATCTTCCCAATACAATCAATTCCACCCTGCACACTCAGTTGCAGGGGTTTTCACACTCAGATGAAAACTTCATAAGGTCTTAGCACACTCAGCTGCAGGAGCCTTTTCTCTAACCCAACCCACAAAAAACATACTCAAAACAATCTTACATCCAACTGCATCACATATCAAGTATATCATTCCATTTCTTTTATCAAGACTATCCTAGAATCCTTATATATTCTTTACATTTACAATAACATGGTCCAAAAACCATGGGCAGAGCTCAACATATAAAAAATATTCCCATAATTTTACAAAATAATGGGATTTGACCTACCCCAAAGCCCAGAAGACTCTAGATTAACTTCGTGTTGCACGTTCCTCTACTCTCTCTGGGGAGTCTTTCTTAAATTATTTCATTCAAGGGGTCTTCTGTCCCACTGGCCCCCAACACAAAACTATCACTCATCTTGAGTCACTCTGTTGGTGTGTTATCACTATAATAATTCTCAAAAGTTGTGATATTTTTTATTTTAGTTTTGAAGAATATCAGAGGTAACCACAAAACTACTTTTAAGCCTTAGGATGTATCCTTCCTAATGCTCAAAGAGGGCTCACTCTATATGATTTAAATTCATTGATTATATTTGGTTTTAGGCTAGTTATATAGGGAAAATTGGTTTTGGGTTTTGGATTTGATTTGGTGGTGAAATCACTTACTTATATGGATAGCTATAGATCTGTATCCCATTGGGAAAATGGAGTCAATGTGTCAAGCAGTCAAGTCAGGATCAAGGTCTAAAGTAAATTTTTACAGGGCAAGATAGCAGAGTCACTTTAGATCTTCAAGGGTAATGATGAAATGGTTTTGATCAGGATAAAAGAGAAATTAAGGGTTCTTAAATCTAGATTAGGAGTGAAAAGGCAAAGCTCAATCGAAACTAGGGAGCAATTATTTGGGCTTCATACATTCTCTTAACCTATTTCTCAATTAAAGGCATCAAAACTGGATTGATTCTTCTAAGCTTCTGTTTGAAAGGTTTTTTATCTTCTTTTATAGGTATTTTATGTTGTATTATGTTAGTGTCATATGATTTTAATTCCTCATAACTCCATGCAAATACATCCTGAAATTCTTTAAACAAAGCTATATATTTTACTTTTTCTTCTTGAGGTAAGGCTTTTGAAAGGTTTATCATCTTAGGCTTTAATTCTGTTCCTATATTGCGCTCTTCAATATCAGATCTTAATGGTTCCATCTTAGGTTTCCTTGCAACATCATTAGAATCAAAAATATCTTCTAAAGGGGCTAATCCCTTAGGTAAAAAGTTGTTTTTGAGGTTTAAAATGTCAGAATCATCATCTGCTAATTCTTCAATCTCTACCTTCTCTAGATTATCTATTTCTACTAGAGTAAATTTAGTATGTTTAACAAAATCTAAGTTATTTACATCTACATTATTTATGTCAATGTCACTATCTATGTTTTGATCTACTGTACAATCTGTTTCTATATTACAATTCTGATATTCTCCTTCAGTATTCATGAAATGATAAATATGTTCATCCTGTGAGAATATTTGCCAATATTTAAGATTATCTGGTATTGTAGGCCTGTGTTTAACTTCTGTTGTATATCTATGATTTGGTTGAAATGGCAGATTGTATGTACTAGAAAAAGTTTCTAAGCTATGTGTCTATATGTTCTCTTTTCTAGGAATTGCAGCAAAGTCACATTCAAGTAGTTCCTTAATCATATCTAAAACAATATCTCTATATTGGCTTAATATTGGATTATATACATAATATTATCCTGTTATCTGTTTCACAATTAACTCAGAGACTCCCAAGATTGACACTCTTTTGGCTCCTAAATTTCTTACAATCTGCAGTCCTAAAATAAGAGATTCATATTCATCCATGTTGTTTGTACATTTGAAATTTAATCTAAAAGCATGACCTTCTGCATGATTTTTTTCCATATTATGTATCCAAACTCCTACTCCTTCTCCTAATGAGGGAAAATTTTAGGGGCTAATATTCACAGGTGGGCTAATTTTCCATGTTTTTTCCAAAAAAACGATTCGTCAATTTTTATTTTTCTTTTAAAATGATTTGGCTAAATTTTATAGTATAAAATTATTTCACCCTAAAAATAGCCAAAATTTTATATATAATAATATAAAATAACTATAAACCTAAATATTTTTACAAAAATATCATAAAAAAGTTATATTTTACATATTGGGGACTAGTAAGATTCGCCAAGGTTTCTAAAGTTTATGATAAACTTCCATCCTTAAAATTTCCCTGCTCATAATTTTTTAATTGATCCATCAAAGTCTAGGTGCCACATTGATTCATGAAAAATGTTATCACTCTCTGGTGCTTTCTTTTTCTGTTTTAGTTCAATGTTGTTTTCAATACAAGTTTCAGAATTACATAAAATGAATGAGTCCATATCAGTAGGTTTAGAGTAAATAGGATAGTTTCAATGTCTTTGTACACTATTAACCATGTACTTCATTAATGTCTCTCTGTAAATTTTCTTGGGTTGGCCAAAAACTGATATTGTTGCATAAGACATATCAAGTTGTAGAGATCCCTACAATTTACCTCCCCATGAGCGAGATAATAACATTCCATACTTAGGAGGGATGTCAGCTACTGTTATCATAATACGCTGTCATATTACGCTGTCGGCTCTCCTCGTGGCCCGGCTCCTCTTCCAGCGCTGTCTGTCATAGTAATACTGCCCCTCATAATACTCAATACCGCCCCCTTTCATATATTCAAAACCGCCCCTCCTTTCTGTTCCATTTAACAATACCGCCCTTCATAATATTCAATACCGCCCCCTTTCATATATTCAATACCGCCCCTACTCATATATAATATTTCCGCCCTTTCATATAATACCGCCCTTCCATAAATTCTGTCCATTATTCAAAATCGCCCCTCCTCTGTCATATTTAATACCATTTCATTTTTACGATCGACCCCTCCACATATTTAATACCGCCTCCCATTCACAATACAGTTCTCATATGATTTTTTTTTTTTCTCCAAACAAAAAAATATATATTATTTTTTGGTGCAAAATTCAGTGTTTTTAGCGAAGTATTTTTGTCCCCTTCAATTGAGTATATTTCCAAAATTGAAGATTTTCTAGCAAGATTTTTCCTCTTCAAAACAATTTCTTCCAGCAAAGTAATCATTTTTTCCTTTCACAAGAATGCATTCTCTCATATCTATTGTAGGGGTGGTTCTCTCCGGCAAAGAGAACTATCTGGAATGGTCCTGGAAAATCAAGCACACTCTCATTTTTAATGAGTTGTGGAAAGGAATCTGTGAAGGACAAGAAGGAAATCCACCAGAAAAGCCCACTTCAGACAAGGAGCTCGCCATTTGCGAAAACAAGAACTGCAAGGCCTATGCCTTGATTGCAGCTTCTGTAAATGAAGAGGTGAGTCAGCATATTTCATCATTCTCAAATTCCTATGAAGCCTTGAGCAAGCTAAAATAATCTATGACTCACATTCAGAATTAGAAAATGTTCAATTAATGATTAAGTTGTTCAGTCTTGAAATGAAGAATGATTATCCCCTTGCTTTAGCTTTAGAAGTAAGATCTATAATGCATGACATTGAAAGAACTGGTGTAAAAATGGACATATCTCTCATAGCATATGTTAAGGCATTATATCCAACTTACTCACATTATCTTGAGTCATTGCAAGCAAGTGGAAACCTTGAGCATGTCACCTTTGATACACTTGAGAAAAAGTTTGCAAAAAGAGAGAAAGCTTTCGGGAAGATGACAGTCCCTTCATCTTCTGAAGAGGCTACATACTTGGCACATAGAGAAAAGATTCATGCTCCAGATTCATCCAGAGGAAGAGGTGGCAGAAAAGGCAGAGGAAGAAGAAACTTCACAGAAAGGGTGGGCAGACAATCTGAAAAATCCAATCTTCATTGCACACGTTGCAATAAAGATGGACATGATGCATCCAAATGCAGAACACCTTGGGAGAAAATTGAGCAGCAAAGAAATCAAGACAAAGGTAAAACTAATGACAAAGACAAAGGTAAAGCACCTGAATCCGCTCATTTTGTTCTAGCACACTGTAACAATGCAGTAATTGAAGACTTGTTTGATGTTTCATTTACTTCATGGAGAGATGATTGGTTGCTAGATTTAGGAGCAACATGTCACATGACATTTAGAAAATATTTTTTTGAAGAATTCACTGAAAAAGTTGATGGAGCAGTATATTTCGCAGATAAATCCAAACTCAAGCCATCAAGGCTTGGCACAATCAGGCTTAAGTTGCCTGGTCTTCCAGATCATATTCTACATGAGGTTCTATACCTCCCTGAGTTGAGGAGAAACTTGTTGTCCCTGGTCCAAATCCGCCAGCAATGACACTCCATTCACTTGTTTTATGGCAAGGCAGAGGTCAGAAAAGCATCAGATCACTCACTTGTCATGGAGGGAATAGAAGAAGGGAGACTCTTGAAGTTGAAAGGTTCATCTGCTCATGCTCAAAACTTTTCATTCACTTCACATCATCATGAAGGTACATTCCCATCAAGTATTTTATGGCACGCTATATTTGGACACTTAAACTATGAAAGCCTTCAGTTGTTGAAGAAAAATGGTGTTAATGGACTGCCTACAATTACTAGAAAACCTCAGGAATGTGATGCTTTTATTCTAGGAAAGCATAACAAACAACCATTTCATGATTCACACTCCAGAGCACACATAAAACTTGAGCTTGTTCATTCAGATTTATGTGGCCCTATGCCTGTTGCTTCTGCAAATGGAAATAAATACATGATGACATTTATTGATGACTACACCAGAATGTGTTGGATTTACTTATTGAAGAACAAGTCTGATGCTTTTCAAACATTCAATAATTTTCATGCATGGATTGAAAATGATGCACAAACTCATATTGGCTCTCTACGTACTGATAATGGAAAATAATACACTTCAAACGAATTTTAAAATTATCTTCGTCAACATGGAATCAAACATCAAACAACTGTGCCATATAATCCCCAACAGAACGGTGTAGCTTAAAGAATGAACATAACTATTTTAAATATGGTTCACTCCATGTTATTTTTCAAGAATGTAAAATTGATGTTTTGGGTTGATGCAGTTCTATGTGTTGTTTACATAAAGAATAGGTGTCCTTCAAGTTCAATTAGAAACAAAACTCCTTTTGAAATGTGGCATGACCACATTCCTTCGGTAAAGAATTTTAGGGTCTTTGGGTCCACCTGTTATGCCTTGATACCCAAGGGTCAAAGGAACAAACTTGGTGCTATAAGTAGAAAATGTATCTTCCTGGGGTACTCCAATACCTCCAAAGGATATCGTCTCTATGATGAAGAAAATAAAAAGTTTGTAATAGCAAGAGATGTCATATTCCTTGAATCTTCCAAGAGTGACAAGGTTGTTGAGCGGAAAATTGATCGCCTGGATAGATTCACACATGCAAAGTCTTTCCAAGAATTTGATAATCAGATTCCACATCTTGAAGGGGGGATTCCTATATTGAATCAAACTGTGGAATCATGTCCTGACTATGGAATCATGTCCTGAAGCACTCTCTCCCCCACATGAAGAAACAACCACGGATGACACATTGAATGATGTGATTGATAGAATTGGGAGATTGAATCTTGAATCAATCCCAACTCAGTCAAATGAGCAGCCTGGGCCATCTCAGAAAGGTCCTCCCAAATGGCTGACAAAGACACTGGAGAATGTTCATCCCGATGAGGTTGGAAAAACAGGAACAAGAAGTTCCACTAAACAAAACGAAGGTGATGTAGATAATTCTGATTCTCCTGTTGATATGGATATTGCTTATAACTGTGAATTGAGTTTGTCTACAGATCATGAACCAACTTCCTTAAAAGAAGCTGCTTCTCATGATGAATGGAAAGAAGCGATGCAAAAGGAGTATGATGCCTTGATAAAGAATGGCACTTGGAAGCTAGTTGATCCGCCTTTGGGAAAAAAACCAATTGGCTGTAAGTGGGTCTACAAGAACAAGTATAAAGCAGATGGCTCACTTGACAAGCATAAGGCCAGGCTTGTGGCAAAAGGTTTTGCACAAAAAGAAGGAATCGATTATGAAGAAACTTTTGCTCCCATAGCAAAATGGACCACCATCCGGACTCTCTTTTCCCTAGCAGCTCAGAATGGATGGAAAGTCCATCAGATGGATGTAAAAACCACCTTTTTGAATGGAGATCTAATGGATAAATTTTATATGTCCCAGCCAGAAGGATTTGTTGTAAAGGTTCAAGAACACAAAGTTTTCAAGCTTATAAAATCCTTGTATGGCCTCAAGCAAGCACCATGAGCCTGGTATGAGAAATTAATTGAGCATCTTCTGAAACTTGACTTCAATCATTTTGATCTTGATGATGCAACTTTGTTTGTTAAGAAAGTTGGAAAAACAGTTGTATATCTTGTGGTGTATGTAGATGATATTTTGATAACAGGGAACAATGAGAGCTATATTGCATCCATGAAGAAAGAATTGACGAAAGGTTTTGAAATGACTGATTTGGGTCATGTTCATTACTATCTGGGTATTGAAGTAATTCAACATCCTAAATATATATTTGTTTCTCAAAATAAGTACATTATAGATCTTTTGAACAAGTTTGGCATGGATGAATGCAATCCCTTAACCACTCCAATGGAACAAAACTTGAAGCTCACATCTATTAAAGGGAAAGAATTCGAGGATGCAACTAAGTACAAATAGCTTATAGGAAGTCTTATCTACCTGACCACCACCAGACTTGACATTTCATTTGCTGTTGGAATCCTCTCAAGGTTCATGCAAAAACCTTGTGAAGGATATTGGTCTGCTGCAAAAAGAGTGTTAAGGTACTTGAAGGGGACTCAAGACTTTGGACTCAAATATACACAAGTAGGCGACTTCAGCTTGATCGGATACTCTGATTTAGACTTTTATGGCGACAAAGAAATAGGGGTGTCTACTACAGGTTACACCATGAGTCTTGGATCAGGAGTTGTCTCATGGGGATCACGCAAACAGTTAGTTCCAGCAGATTCCACGACTGAGGCAGAATATGTGGCAGCAGCTGAAGCAACAAATGAAATTGTGTGGCTTCGGAAAATCCTGGAAGATTTGCAGATGAAACAAATGTACTCCACACCACTCATGATCAACAACACTTCTGCAATAAAGTTGGCCAAGAACCCAAAGTTCCATGATCGAACAAAGCACATCAATAAAAAATACCATCTAATTCGACATCATGTTCAGGCAAAAACCATCCATCTACATCATTGTTCCACAAATGAGAAAACTGTTGATATCTTCACTAAAGCACTTGGAAGAGAAAAGTTTGAAAAGTTCAGATCGATGCTTGGGCTCACCAACATCCCTTCGGATTAAATGGGGGAATGTTGACACCTAATCCTATGGGTTGGGTGTGGATATGTAATATTGTATAATAAATAATATTAGGAAATAAGGAAGGCCAAGAGTCATTGGGAGATGAATCCCAATAGCCTCACCTCCATGTATAAATACATGTACATTCTTCATCTAATACATATTCTGATTTGTGGAGTTACCTCCTGGTTTGACAATATCCATGACTATTTTTTTTCCAAGGTATTGAAATAAAGTAACACATAAATCTTTTATCAAGCCTAAACATTTCACTTTACTGGAGTCAAATGAGAAGAGATCTTTATAAGGTCTAGTGATTTCTAGATTCAAGGTTTTCATTATTTCTTTTGGCATCAAATTGTATGAGGCCCCTAAATCTAGCATTGCATTATGTAAAATCTGATCATGAGCAGTTAAGCTAATGTAGAAAGGTGGAACTACTCCATCTTGGTGTTTCCCATTAACATCAGGACCAAACATTAGTTCTGGTTGATCATCACTCAAATTTACAAAATTTTCTCCATCATTCATATTTAAAGTCTCAGTGATATGTGTTTTGTATAGGTCATGTTTTACAAACTCTGTCAAAGGAATTGGTATCTTCAATTTGGAAATTTCAGCTTGGATATTAAATGGTGCTTGTGATTTTCCTAGCTGAATTATTTCTTCTTTTGTAACTGTAGTTTGGGTGGGTTTGCCTTCTTTTTATACAGTTGGTTTTTCATTCTCTGTTTTTATTTCCATTGTCTTACTGCTTTTAATTTTATTTTCAGGGAAATTTTGAGATGCAGTGGAAGTCTTTACAGATTTTGTGTTTTCAGCAGTTGTTTTAGCAGTGGATGTTTTAGGATCAGCTAATTTTGGATCAGCAGTAGATGTTTTTGGGTCTAAAATTTCCGTTTTAGCAGAAATTTTTTTCTTGGCAACAATATATTTATGAGGATCTATTAATTTTTGGACAACATCATCTGTGATGTCAACAATTTTAGGACTAGGTGAAATTTTGGGACTTGAAATTTTCTGAGTTTAATTAGAGTTTTGCTTGGTTTCCCTAGGAATAATTTGTAGAACTTTAATGGTAGGATCCTCTACTATTTTCGTTGTTTGAGTTTGGAAATATTTATTAATAAAAGGCTCTATATTTTTCTTTCTCCTAAGGTTATATTGCTTATGAACTTCATTAATTGAAAACTCATAACCTTTCTTGTAATCAAAAGATTCACCAGAATCTAATTGTAATTTTTGTAATTCATATAACTCTGGTTCTTCTTGTGTAGGAAAAATGGTGTTATCATCATTAATGCCCATTAGATTAATGGATTCTTCATCATCTTCATTTTGATGAGAACTTTCAGCATATTTCTCTTGGAAAGGTGGTCTTATTGTTTGGTCGGGTGTCGATTCTCTAGATTTTCCAGTGTTGGTGTTTTTCCTGAAATTGGGATTTCTAATTTGAGGTCCTTGTTGTTTGTTATCCCACTATGGCTTCCTTTCCATATTATCTAACCTATCCATCATTCTCTCTAATTTTTTTTCTAATTTATCTATTTTTAAATCTGAAGTGGATGTTTCCTCTTTTATTGTCACTCTCCTTTCATTTCTTAATCTAGCTTTCTTTGCTAACAAGTTTTCCTCTACACTAACAACATTACTTTGCATCTGCTCTAAGGTTTCTGGATTTCTCTCTCTCGGTTGATAGGCTATATATGTATCAAATCCATCAGGGAATTTGATAAGGACAAACTCTGGACGAGGTTTAAGATTAGCAAGAATTGCATTATAAATAATGTTATATCTAGTACAATAATCTTGAATTGTTTCATTTGGTGCTCTTTTTATGCTTTCAAATTCAGATAATATTTGTAGTGGGTTTTTATTCTTTTCCCATATATTAAGAAACATTATATGAAAAAATCCTAAATCAGCATTACTACCAGCATTCAAACCTTTAAACCACTTTTTTACCTCACCAGTTAAACTTTGAGAAAAAAGTCTCATTTGGACATCATCATCATTTCATGTAATTAAAAATATTTTTTCATCTTATTAACATGTTTTTTTGCAGTATAATGAGTAGTTCCATAAAATTTAGGGATTTTTATTTGATAATATTGGGGCATGTTATGTAACTGTGCTGGTAGGACCAAGGGATCATATCTGGCAGCCATGGCTTGGATTCTAGCTTGGCTAGGAGGTAAGTTTAAAATACTTGGTGAAGAACTAGAAGTAATTTCTGATGTAGTTAAAGTACTTGCAGATGAGATTGAGATATAAGATGTATTGGAAAATGTGGTTGAGATACTAGAGGATGAATTTGGGATGTTATAAGAGGTGCTTTGGAATGAGAATGATGTATTGGAAAATACAACAGAAATACTAGGGATGAACTTGAGGTGGTGAAACATGGAAATAAAATTCTAGGTTGAAATGGTTGCTTAGGAAAAAATGAATCTATGGAATGAAGTGTGGTGGAAATAATGGATGAAATGGTAGTGAATAGTGATGAACCTACAAATTCTAAAAGGCAGGTGTCTAAGTGGATGGTAGAAGGCTTAGGGACATAGGCTGATAAAGAACTCAATTCAACTGAATGTTGTAAATAAGCTTCATCAATTTCTTTAATCAAAGTTGCAGTTATGGCATCAAGTTTATCATAAACTTCAAAAATATTTTGATCAGAATCAACTGAAACAGTTTCCTTCTTTGTTTCAATGAATGAAAAAAAATCAGGACTTATTACAGTATTATATAAATCACTTTATGATTTAGTTCTGAACAAAGATTGTTTTGTAAACTTGATATTTGTTTTGGAAGGGAATTTTCTTTGACTAATGAAATATTATTACCTAAATCTTCTACTCTTTTGTTTTTCTTTTCAATTCTGTTAGTATTATCTACTATGACAGCAGGTTGTGGATCTAGATTTGACCTGGTATATTAGACTCTTTTGGAAGCCAGAATTACAATTTTTATGAAAATATATTCACAACTTATTTTAAAAAAATCTTAAGGTGAAAAGATAATTGAAAATATTTCCTTTAAGATCTATTTAAAAAATGAGGATTGGTTAGTTTCCTAGTATGGTCGCCACTATGTTATCACTCCATAATTTCTCAAGGCTAAAGAAAGAAATCACCGAGGTAACCACGAAACTACTTTGGAGTTTAGGATATAGCCTTCCTAATGCTCAAAGAGGGCTCTCTCTATATGATTTAACTTTGTTGATTATATTTGATTTTAGGCTAGTTATATAGGGAAAATTGGTTTTGGGTTTTGGATTTGATTTGGTGGTGAAATCACTTATTTATATGGATAGCTATAGATATGTATCCCATTGGGAAAATGGAGTCAATGTTTCAAGCAGTCAACTCAGGATCAAGGCCTAAAGTAAATTTTTATAGGGAAAGATAGTAGAGTCACTTCAGATCTTCAAGGCTGATGGTGAAATGGTTTTAATCGGGATAAAAGAGAAATTAAGGGTTCTTAAATCTAGATTAGGAGTGAAAAGGCAGAGGTCAACTGAAACTAGGGAGAAATTAAGGGTTCCCTAATCTGGATATCAATTGAAAACACATAAATAATAATCAGTCAAACCAGAGTGCTTTTAACATATTCTGAAATAACAATTCCTAATTTATCATTTAGATTTAGAACACATTTAAGAATAGATGGAGAACATAAGAAAATTGACAAGATAACAAGTGAAAATACTTCACTGGAGTGGCCCAACACATGAATCATGTAATATGATGCTTTATTTCTTGTGATCCAGTCTGCTGACTTGAAATTGATACAAAATCCCTCAAGTTCAGAATAGTATAACTATAGAAATGTTCAGCAATTCATCCATACTCAATACTTCCTAATGAGAATTATTTATACGAAAACTCATACAAAATATCCTAGAATAAACTTAGGAATTATTGTTTGAAAATGAAATATCTTCATGCAAGAAGATAGTGACAGCTCCCTAACTAATGCTAGTTGTCCCTTTTTAATTGAGATAAAATGTCTTTTTGTCTTGATTTTATCACTATTTTCTCTATTTACTATTCAATGTAGGCTGTAGTTGGACAACGAGGTTTCCTTAACATTGTCGGATTCATCTTTAATCTGATTTTATCTTTAGCCTTTCATCTGATACAATTTCATTCTGATACTCTTTACTACAAAAACTGTCAATGCTGGTGTAAAAACAATAAACTCTATTTTTTACTTTCACTACTTTGTTCTCACTGTAAGCTGATCTTACAATAGATTAGTTAAATTCTCCCAGAACTCATATTCTATAAATTTAATATTCATAAGCCTTTTGAAGTTTTCATCAGCTTCAGTGTATTTTGAAAATGTCAGTTTGTTCAAAAATAAGTGTTTTACTTCATACTGCAAGTGAAAAATAAAAATAAGAAATTCTTATATAGCACTTTCCCTATTGGGATTCCCTGCAAATATTATTTATTCACCTGCTCTTTGGAAAATTCTCTTATCTTTTTGTCATAATCCTCCTACTTCATTAATTTTTCATTAATCACTAGAGGATTGGGAAGACCCTTTTTCCTCAGAACATCAAACTTAATCATGAATCTTGTAATTGAAATTTCCATGTTCTGGTACTTTTCCTCTAATATTCTCATCAAATTCTTTTTGGATTTTACCTTCCTAACGTCTAGGATGGTTTCAATTCTGTCTGTAATTCCAATTTCTTCCAACTCTTATTTATTTTTGGAATTGAGAAATTTGATAATATCTAAGGCTTCTTTAGGTTTTTTACCTATCTCTTATTTTGTCTTATGTATTTCTTCTTTTGATGATTTCAATAATTCTTTCTGCTCAAAGATTACCTGTATGGATGGCCAAATATCATTGACTGCTTCACTGATATTGGACCATAATTGTTGCTTAACATGTGCCATAGGTTCTTTCAAAGTTAATTCTTTCTCCAACTTCTTGAGTTGTTCATTCAATATATTGGCTTTTTGTTCTTCATTCTTGGCATTTATTTGGGAAAGTTTCTTAGTATCTTCAAGATTTTTGATCTGTTCTTTAAACATGTTTATCTCATTAGTTTGGATAGACATGTCTTGCATTGCCATTACTAATTTACTTGCCTCATATTATTGTTGGGCTTCTGTTGTTGATGAAGTAACTGGAACTATTGTGGCCATTGGAATCTTAGGAGCCAGTGTTTTTTCCAAAGTAGATGGTACTGTTGTTGTAACTATAAGAATTACAGTGGTAGGAGCTTCCTATCCTTTTTTGGCATCTTTCTTTTGGACCAATTTTTCTATTTCGAGTCCCATTTCTTTAATCTGGGTTGTTAACTGTAAAATGAGACTCATCATCTCATATTTCTGATTGGAATCCTGTAAAACCTCTTTTGCTTGAGGATGCTTAGTAGGGGGTAGTTTCAATTGTTTCTTAAGTGCAACAATATCAAAATTATTCATTTTGATCAATTCCTCTACAAATTTTATATTCTTAGGATCATATCCTACTTCAATCACTAGCTCTTCTAAGGATTTGATTCTAGTATCCTTTGCATATGAAGATGCCTTCTCGAATTTGAGCTGATCTCTTACATTTATAAAATTGTTTTGAAGCTTCTATGCATTCATGGTCTTGGTGGTCATGGTGGAATAAATCATCTCTCCTGCTTGCTTATGAAATTAAATTTGGTCCAAAGGATGAATATCCTGGACTGGAACTGTGGGCTGAAGAACTGTCATCAACATATTTTTGTTCTTGTAGTCAAAGGCTAAAAGCATGTTGTTCTGAATGCTAGGAGTTTGCTTTAGGTACTGATAATATATTTCATTTTTTATTTCTTCATTTTTGGCCTTAATTTCCTTATATGTTTCCTTTATGTCCATGTCATTTTCAGCTGATTTCTTGGATGAAGACACTTCTATACTGTTTTGTTTTTGAATCAAATGAGTATTAGAAGTGGTTGGCTGAGGTTCCTCTTCAATTAATGTATGAGGTACAGTGTCTTTTTTTGCATTTTTTGTGTCAATAACCTCTATTTTCTCCTTTTCTTTACTGGCAGGATTAATCTTTGGCTTTTTGTTGTATCTTAGTTTGAATTTTGTCTCTATAGCAGTTTTGTAATATTCTCAAATGGGAATAACATCAAGTATTAAAACATTACATGTGAGCCAAATGATAGATCCATGGTATTATGTATAAAAACAATAAATAAGTACTAGATCTTGGGGATCAAGCCCCTCAAGATAGGAAAAAGAAGCCTCCAATGCCAAAATGCACCCAAAACAAGTAGTACAAAGTACTACAGCAAGCACAAAGAAATTTTAATGGCTAATACTATAGTTGGGACATATAAATAAAAGGATCTAAAAATATCATGAACATACAAGGCCAAAAATGGAGATCTATGCTCCTCAACACTTTTCCAAGACAACCCAGGAAGGGTTTTTGGAAATACACAAAAAAAGAATTGTGGATCTAAAGCCCTAGGGCTGAAGATGCACTGCAACTGAAGCACCTAGAAGGAGGTGGCTGAGTCTAATGTATATCTGAAATAAATCCTCCAAAATAATCTCTCAATGAAGGTTTTATCCCTTCAATGGAAAGAAAACACTCCAAATGGAGCACTAAACTTGCCCCTGCAACAGCTCAACAAAATAATGCAGATCTGGACTGGAACTACGCTGTAGGGGATAAAATCAGCTTGTCCTGATGAAAAATATGTCAAATAATCCCAAGGGTATTCTTTAATGGTCTCCCAATGGAAGGAAACCTTCCTCCACTGCAAAACTAGCTCAGAAAACAACCAACAAGATCTTCCACTACTGCACCCTCCAACTCAATACATCTCTCAAGAGAAATTGCATTGTACCACAAGACTGAAGTTTGGTCTGAAACCTGAATGTGGAAATGTAGTGCAAATATCTTCCTAAAGGCCTCTCAAGGATAGAGGTTGGATTCCCAATAACAAACACCTTGTGCTAAACAGCACTACAATCTTAGCTAAACAATTGAAGAAAGCTTATATGTCTAAACAAACCATATAATCAAAACATAAACATATCATAACATGAATAATATGGCCACCATCCTCTTCCTTATATAATAAATGAGCTTCCAAACCCTAAGCCCCATCTATTAATGACACTACTTCCATGCAATGTGTCTCCATCTAAAAATATGATGTCTTTCATTGATGGCCACTCCTCCATGATAGCGTTGTTGATTTGGTCAAGGTTGACCCAATCAAGGTATTCCAACCGCTTTTCACACCAAAGGGTGCTCAATTAAGCTGCCAAGATCTATTTCTTTCACATTGGCATTGATTTATTCATTATTAAGGAGAATTTTGGACCTCCATTGTCCTCTTATTCATAAAACAAATCAGCAAAAAAAATTTTAATATTCCAACTAGCTGATGAATAATTGGGAATATTACAAATTTCAGCTGTGTAAGACCTTTTTTCCCTATTTCTTTTCATACTTCTGTCTTCTTGGGCTGGAGTTTCCAAAGTTTGACTAGTATCACT
The DNA here is from genome assembly GCA_034641835.2 of Pinus albicaulis. Lineage (NCBI taxonomy): Eukaryota > Viridiplantae > Streptophyta > Pinopsida > Pinales > Pinaceae > Pinus > Pinus albicaulis. The sequence continues at coordinate 849,571,079 of CM076583.1, forward strand.
TTTCTTCTCAGCCTCTACCATTGTATTCTCTAACCATTTAGATTGGTTTGAGAATTTCTCAATTTCTAGCTTCTTTTCATGTATGTATGGAGTCAATTTTCACTTGAATCTCATTTTGCTAATAATACCAAGGGAGAAAAATAGGACTGCATTTGAACTCTAGACCTACTTATCTATTATTAGAGATGAATGGGCCAACCTGGTTCTTCAACTTGAATTGCGCTTTCTTCTTTGCAATTATGAAATTGACAGCACCTAAATTTAAAATCTGCCTTATATACTCTAGAGCAAATAACCTCATAGGGAGGTGTTTTATAAATTTGTTAGGAATAAGGCTTGACCCATAGACTCTGATTTCAGTGTGATTTTGCTATAATTACCAATCACCTGTCCTTTGTGCTCAGATAATTGTAAAACCTTCTTGATTTCGTTGCTAATTCTGGGTTGCACACTGCTATTTAGCAAATTGACCAAGGGATGCATGAAAGAATTTGTGAACTTTGAATAGGTAAAGTCATTTGAATCCTTCCTTATCAAGAAAGTCCAGAATATGACAGATTATGGATTTCCTTCCACATCAAGCTTCTGAATGTTTATAGGAAACTTTTTAGACTAAAAATATAAGAACATGTGGAATAGGAATGAAGAAGACCTAAAAACAACTTCAGAAGGCAATGTTACTATTTTTTTCATGGATACTGTCAGCTATATATTGAGAAAAGTTAAAGATATTAGCAAGAGGCTGACCAGGTGTACAATTGGACAAGGAACCAAGTACTGCTACATCAACATGCTCATTTGTAAAATAGCCAAGGACGAAGGAAAACATGGAAATAATATGTCTAGTTCTTTATGAGAATTTAGCAGAGGAGTATGGAGGGTTGAGCTTGGAAATTTCCACATAGGATGGCATGAAGGTTTGAAAAATTTGGAATCTTTTGGGAAAATCCAAATCCAAGTAGAACTTAGTGATGGCTTTAATAGATAAAGGAACTTCATTTGACCCAAGCTATAACTGAAGCATCTGGTTAATAAACTCAACTGTAATGGTAAACAAAACTTCCTTTTTAGGGTTCACAATGGCTCTTTGATCAGGAGAATAGCATGATCAGCAGAGTCTAATTGCTTTTGGGCATTGATGAGTATGATGAAAAACATCTTTAGGAAAGTTTTATTCCCAAATAAACACTTCATCATCATGATCTAAGGATTTTTCTTGTCTCCAATAGTGGAGCTCAAGAAGATTGAATTTTGTAATAGTATCGGTAATTTGAAGTCTACATATGCTAGAGGAATATGTTATACATCTACAACAGGGGGTTGTAGAGTATTTACCACTAAAGTGATTTTGGAAGCCATAGATTTGTTTGATTTATCAATTTTATACCCTTTTGACCTTTAAAACATTGATTTAGGCCTGTAAAACACCTTTGTAAGTTTAAACAGTTTGCAGAAGGATGTTAGATATAACAGGGGTTTTATCTTTTGACTACAAAGTGGTAATTCAGATCAATTTAACTCAAAATATAATTTATTTATAAAAAAGAGCAACGTCATGACCTTATAGACTTAGCAAATGATATCTAGGGTTTACAGTGGGCTTTCTGTGATAAAAACAATCTTAAGACATCAGTTTTTATACAGAAGAATGTTTAAGTATTGTAGGAAAGGTTTTGAAGGTCTCAGAGGGCTTTCTTAGGTCCGTAGATGGTCAAGTTTCTCCAATTTAATCAATTTAATATTCCAGTGCTTTAGAATTTGGGAAAGGGTTGCTCAAGGTTTACAGAATCAAAGGATTTATGAAGCAAATGGTTTTCTTTAAGTACACAGGTTGCTAAATGATTCATTTAACTGTATAAATCTTTTAGATTGATGAATGAGTCTTTTTCCTCTGAAGAATGTCTGGGAATACAGAATTTCACTATTTAGAAGGGTTTCTGGGGTTGGAAATATTTTAGAATCTTTTTCTGGTCTTTATAGGCACTCGGATGACTTTTGCAGTGGTTGTAACAATAAAATTGATGAGTATTGTTTGTTCAGGCTAGAAAACAGAGGCGACATCGGTATTTTTGGTCTGCAATACTTCTTCTACGCAGAAAATGGTAACATAAGGGTTCAAATGAATGCATTAAGTCATTTTTATAAACAATTTGATTGAACAGTGATTGTATTAAATGCAAGGTCAATTCAAACAGAAGGGTGGTTTGGGCGCGGGCGAGGAAAAACTGTTAGGCGATTTTCGCAAGGTTCAAAGGTAGTAAGCAGGATTGGAATGATTGATGCTATCCAATGGAATTAAGATGCGTGGAAGTGAGAGAAACCCCAAAAACAACATTTATCGCAAGCTTTGGGTTTGTTTAATCATCGTGCTGAGAAATGTGTGACATGGGATCTCTGCCGTTGGATCTGGTATATGAAAAGAGCATGGTCGAGATGACGCAATAAAGCTGCAGGGTCAGATTTAATATAGCGGGATGTGGATTATGTATTTAAACATAAGGTTTAATACATAGTTTGGAGTTAAATGTGATGGGCGGATTAATTTTTTATTTAACAAATTAAATGTGGGTGTATGTAACTTTAACATTGGTCGGGGTTAAGTATGTAATGGAATTAATATGATTTTAATACTTTTAACCTATGGGATGAAGCGGGAATATATATCACGTGGGGAAATAAATCATAGGTTAAATTTAAAATATGGGTGGGAAATAATATTTAAAGGAATTAATCTAATATGGGCTAAAAGGTGAAATATAGGAGTTAACATATAAAGTAATGTGTTAGTAATGAAATTATATGAGGGAGATGAAATACATTAAACCTAGTGTAAAACGTGATATAGGGATAAAATCTTTTGTTGTGGATCCCAATGTAATATTTTTCATTTACACTTAGGATAAAGTATCTCATTGGGTTTTTTGGATAAAGGGGAATTAGTTAAAGGGTTTTACTTTCCTTAAGTATAATGGGTTTTAAACTTAGGAAAAGGGGATTTTCGGAAAGGAAAAATGAAGGGGAAGGAATGAAAAATGGAGGGGATAAAGTATTTTTACAAGGGAATGATATTTTGAAGGAATTTAGTGACTGAAATGACCAATTTTCTGCTTATCCATGATTGTAAACTGCTTCTGCCTACCCATATGCTACCCTAACATTTTTTCTTTATTTACCTGGGTGCATTTGAGCTTGCAACCCTGTTCATTTTTCTTTTAGAACAACAAACTAACTAATTCTATCCTTATTTTTTCCAAGGGCTAATATTAAGCTGTTGAGATCCTTATTATTCTCTACCTAACTACTAATCTGCCAAGATTAAACTGTTTGGCTAGATATTTATTCTCTATCTAATAACATGAAATTTAAAGCATGAGAGGTTAAGATTAAGTTGTTTAACCTTCATGGATTGTGGCATTGTAGCAAGCTGTACACAATCTCTGTTTTGAAAAAAAAGTAAATAGTAGTGGCATTTGGATTTGCATCACTTTCATGTTTTATTTTTATCTCTTTTTGTTCGGGGTCCACTTCCTTATTCTTTTTTGATATTTTTTCTTTAAGTCCTTTGATTTTTCTTTTATAAATTTTACCCTCTTTACATTTTTTTATTTTTAATAAGGGAAAACAATTTTTTAGAAAGAAAAGTATGTACATATTACAATATTAATCAAAGTCAATTCAAAAATTATGAATCCTATTATTATAGGACCCTAATACGGTGCACCCTCAATCTTTTATTTTATACCTCTCAAGGAATCCTTCAGAGGTGGACCTAATTTGGCGCATTGTATTTCTGATTCTCGGAATTTGCTCACCAACATCTCAATAGTTGGCCCTGTAATCTTGGCTACAATGTCCTTCTATGTTTGGCACAACTCCTTCAGCTGCTTCTCTACAGTCTGCAAGAGTTGACTGGCTTCTTCTTCCCATGGTTGCGTTCTAGCTGTAGTAAGTTGTTATTTCCTACGTAGCTCTTATATCTATCCCTACAAAAATTTACCTTCTTCGAAATAGGTATACCATTATATTCATGCTAAGTCCTTTGCTATGACCTTAATCCATTCCATATGTTCTAAATTTCCATGGATTTCCTTCTTGACCATTTGCACATGGGGGTCCTCTTGCACATGGGTAGCCTTGATCTCGGCTCCGCGCTGCTCCTAGACCTTTGGTGGAGTGGAGGGCCAAAATTCCATTTGCAGCTCGACTATATTCATTTTCACTTTGAGTCGTATCATGTTGACTTAATCCTTCGAATCCTTTACTTCCAGGGCTAGTTATGATAATTTTCCTTCTAGGATGGCTACAACCTGAATCTTGAGCTAAGGTAGGTCGGTGCAAGCCTTGGATATTACTTCCTTCAACTTTTGTCTTTGCGTCATCACTGCATCACACGCCTATAGAGCTAGTTTCTTTTCCTTGGCTATCCTATGTATTTCCTTTTTAACATCATGTATAACCAAGAGGACGTGTTGCTCTTTGATCTAAAATTAATCGGTCACACCCTAGTGGAACTCGTGAAATGTCTGTAGAGACAACACAACAAGATTAAGCCGTGTGTTCTGCCAATGCACCACCTGCTTCATCTGATCCACAGTATCAAAATATAATGTGCCCATAGGGATTAGAGCCACGAGGATATCAGTTGTAATTTCCATTTTTGGCGTTGTTGTGCTTGCACCTATTGGGGCTCCTCTCACTTGAGTCGTGCTCGATTGAAGCCCTCTCAATTGACTCACACTCGCTTGTACTGTGCTCATCTTCACCTACGAATAATTTAGGCCCTTATGGACCTTCGTTGGGACCTGCTTGTATTGGTCTTCAATGTTACCCCATATATGTTTAGTGGCGTTCTTAACATTACCTTTGATCTCATCTACATACTCCTTAGTGAGAACCATTACTTCCGTACTAGTTGACCGACTAGACTTCATTTTCTTCCATGCACCTTTGATTTGTGGCTATCTTCTTTTAGTAATAAACGGGGAGGGGGGAATGGATGGATCCGTAATTGTATCATCATCATGAGTATCTTCCCCTCCTATTTCTAGAACCTTTTTCTCTAGCTCAACCTCTATTTCAGTCTCTGTATCGATCGCAAATGTGACCATCTTTGGTGGCTTCTCGGTGTTCTTTTTTCCTGTAGTGGTCTTCATGGCACTCGTCCCTGCCTTCTCCGTCTTCGTGCATTCAATGGGTGGAGTTTTCCAATCACTCAACCATTTTCTTTCTATGGATACAACATCTTCCTCTGTCACTAGGTACAACAGCTCATACTAGACCCCACCAAGGCCCTTCTTTGCCCGGATATGCACGTGGTGGAAATACGCTTTTAAATCTGTGACCTACTGATATTCTTTCAAAAGTCTTGGTGATAACCATGGATTTTGGTTGATAACTGTGTGCATACTCATCTCTAACCCAACCCAAAATATTTTTTTTTGCATTACCTGGGTCGACTCTTTTGAGTGACACAATGAGGCATACCGCATAGCCTCGCAAAGATTTGGGTCCATAGAGGATAATTGTGACTCCTTGGGCTCCTTATAAGCCATCAACACTATCAAGAACAAGAGCCACACATATTGGAACTGCTTTCCCTCCTCTTGTGCTTCACAGTAGTTAGCTAAGAACTCACTACATAGATATCTGACCCAATTATAGACAACTCCCTTCCTGCACTTCACAGCCAAAGATACTACCAATGTAGAAACCTCCTCTATGCAACACTTTTTCATGATTTTCTTACCAAAATGTGCACGGAAAAGTGCATAGATATATTAATGATGGAGTTAATCGAGTAACCCTTTCTTCCCTTTGTGAGACTGTAATCCTACTTCTCTAGTCTGATAGTTTCTTGTCATGATCGTTGCCCAAAAATGATTTTGCAAGGTTTAAGCTAGGACAAGGAAGTGTTGTAATCTTCCTTATCAAAATCGCATTAATAGGGATCCTCTTCCCCAAACATAAGCATTCATCATGCACTAGGCCTAGAAATTACCGCACCTAGATTGTATTAAGGATGCTTTGCCCAAACTGTAGAACATATAGCATGTTCAGCAACCCTGTATCCTGGATACCAGCCACCCACTTCATCAGTTCCGGCCTTGTTACTCTGGTAGCTTCATAATATGTGGAGCGCAGATATCAGCCCGTCTCTAATAGCAGGTATTTACTCTGATTGTTAGATTCCTAGTCCTCCATTTACAACTGGGGCACTTTTCCCAAAAAATCCCCCGCAACATATAATTCTTTTGGCAGCAATGGCATGAAAGTATTGTACTTGATGGCATCTGGATCCTTTGTAGGCTTTGTAGTTGTCGGCTTCCATGGAAAAATGTATGGGGGGAACCTAAAGATAGGTTCTACTTCTTCCACATCATTGTCTGCTACTCCTCTTGGTGCAAATTCTTCCTCCTACGACTCTTCTACCTCGATGGTCTGCTTCTGCCGATCTTGGGTTTCCTGAGTCCTTTGCTCCTTTGGAATTTTCTTCCTTGATGATGTTATTAACATCGAATTCTTTGAATTTTTGGACGGTGTCGTGCCCACACTGATATTATTCCTAGGCGACCTCAGATCCATGAAATTCACTGGTGGCATATTCTTCATGATGAATCCTAATCCTTTGTGTAGAAACTCCTGCTCAATTTCCTCATAGCTCTTCCTAGACATGTAGCAGATCGCTCGGTGCTCTTGCAGGCACAAAATCTCAATTTTGATACTTAGAGCGCAAAGTGTCTGAATGTGGAGTGAGGTGCCTGATTTATAGAAAAAATTAAAATTTAAACTCCATGATCTCCTTAATATATTCCTCATAAATGCGGATTTGGTGGCAGATCCACACAGATATGCTCATTAAATGCATCCCTCTCGCTCCTTTTAATAGACAAGTCCTTGTCAAATCAATTGTTCATGTGCCAATGGTAGATTTTTGGATGAACTTCATCAAACTCATCCCTTTGGTGAATTCTATCCTCCCTTGGCACAATATCGTCCATCTTCGCCATCTTCCCACGTACTATGTAGTGCTTTAACTACGAGGAAGCCAACCTTCAGTAGAATCGTTTATATTCCCATGATCTCTTTCAACCGTGAGGAGCATTAAGACTCTTCACCGTCCATATAGTCATTTCAAAACTCTAAGGATAGAGCCATCCTAGGAAAAATTCAATATGCTACCACTAATATTTCCAAGGAACAATTCTCCATTCATATTTTTGATGTGAATTGTGCCCCGTTCTTAAACATTCCTAATAATGTAGGGGCCAAACCAATGTAATTGTAGCTTACCCAGAAACTTTGCAAACTTACTATCATATAAAATAACTAGGTACACATATTTGGACATCTTTTGCTTAATATTCCTGTCATGCCAAGATTTTATCCTCTCATTCTGTACCTATTGATGAAACTTGATGATGAAACTATCTTCCTCTAGCTTGATCAGTTGCTCCAATCTCTGCTCCATAATATTGTATTCCACCACATCTGTAACTATTACAATGTGGAGACTAGGCATAATGTACTCCATCGGCATCATAGCTTCCAGTTTATAAAATAATATGAATAGAGTCTCACCTGTAAAATTATTATAGGTAGCCATGTAGGCACATAAAACTACAAGAATGCAAAGATACCAGTTATCCTTTTTCACGTTGCACACCTTCATCAAGGCGTTCTCCAAAATTTTATTAAATGCCTAAACCATCCCATTTTCCTATGGGTGATATAGCATTCTCTTTTGGTGATGCATGTTGAACTCTGTCGTCAATGATTCAATAGTGATATTCAAGAAATGCGTACCCCTCTCGCTCATCAAGATCTTCGACCACACAAACCGTGACAAAATATGTTCATAAAGAAACTTCTCCATTGTATTTTCACTACAATTTTTTACTAGTTGTGCCTCAGCCTATCTAGTAACATAATTTGTCGCAATGATAATTTTTTGTACACTTGTTTTCTTCCCAATTGGATCAATCATTCCTACGAAGTCAATTTCCCATTTATCAAATGCCTCCAAAGTAACTTGAGGGTGCATTGCCATTGTATCGCTTCGAGAAGGTCTACCAGTCCTCTAACAAACATCACAAGCGCTACAATATTCCTTCGAATCCTTATGCATTGTGGGCCACCAAAGTCAAACTCCTAGAATCTTCTCTGTAGTGGCCTTCCCTGCATAATGACCTCCGGGAATTTTGTGATGTGCTTCAACCAAAATACGAGGTCATCCATGTTCAGTAACATATCTTTATAGAATCATGTCAACCCCCATATTGTATAGATGTCTTGCAATCAGAGTAAAATTTTCTATGTTTACTACCAAATATTTCTTCTACTGCATAGTGTAATCTACATGTTCAACACCCATATCACAAACTCAAAATATATCCATAAAATTTTCATATGCAACCCAAATAGCGAACAATTGTGCATCAAGTAATCCCTCCTCAGTATTCGTCGGATCTTTTCCTGTCTCGATCCTAGACAAATTGTTGGGTCCAGCATTCAAATGTACAGTCTTTAAAATTAATTTAAAATCATACTATTGGAAAAAAAATATCCATCGAAAAATCTTCCCCCCAAACACAAGCTTGTTGACCAGGTATGTAATATTCCAAAATTTTCACACAGCAATTTGGAATATTAGATTTTGCTGCTTTCACTTAGGAGAGGAATAAATGGGTAAGGAGGCCCATGAACAATAAAAATATGAATAAATTCCACCTTAATGAGGAAGGATATCACCTTAGGAGCTATATTTTACACTTTCAGGTGTGAACAAGGGCAAAATATATGTGGACAGAGTCAAGTTTGACTAAGTCAACATGCATTCTTGAGAAGGAAGAGATCACCCAAGTAAACTAGCTCAATGTGAACAAGCATCAGCTAGACACACATAAGAAGAGCTGGATTGAAGACCTCTCAGTGTGAAATGAGGCAATACAGGTGAACTAGTTCGAGTTGACCAAGTCAACAGCACTGCTAGAAGAGGAGGGAAGTCAACAAGGACAACGCAGTTTTGAAGGAGGAATCTTCACTAGGAAGTCACCTCTACAATGTGTGGGGTCCAGGGTAAGGAGGCTCACCAAGGATAAAAAGGGGCACATAACAGAAAGGATATCATTCAGTATTCAGCTACCTTTGGTATTTTGACTATTTTCATGCTTCAGCTGTTTAGCTATGATTGCATCACTGCTTAGTGAAAAGAATTCCCGTATGGGAATTCCATCCTATTCTTTGGATCAGCATGCTTAAGGGATCTAAAGGGAAGGGTTTGAGCTTCAATTCCATCATATGGCTTAGGGAAAATCAGCCATTATCACCTATAGCGTAGTCATCTTCAGAAACTGCGTCCTTTATGCAGGTGCAGTAGCAGCAGGGTTGCACCCCCGATTTTGTGCTAGTCTTTGAGGAGGAGGTGTTTATCTCCCTCTGGTAGATCTAATAAAGAGGGCTTAGGGCCATTTTCTGTATTAATCAGAAATTTAATGTTATATTCAGCCATTCTTAATAAATATTTGTAGTAAACTGCGTTATTTTCTGTAGTGCTTCTTTTTATACATGTATAATGCCGGAAACCCTTGTCGGGTGTCTTATTCTTTGTGTAAAAGAGGTTAAACCTCCATGTCTATGCTATTTGATTAATATAATCTCCAGATAATTATTATTTCATAATTTTCTGTAGAAACCCTCATGGGAATTATGCTCTCACAGTCTTCAGAAATTCTGTTGTAGAGAATTCATGGGATCGGGGTGTTTTTAAGCTATCTTGAGCTGGGGAGATCTGTTTATGGTAGCTAGATTCATTTGTTTCACCTCCAATTATACAAGTGGGTTGTATATTATCTAAAATAAGGTATCTAAGTCCCAGTATCCACTGTTATTGTGTTATTTTCTGAAGACAACTGTTTTATTCCCTATATCATTGCATTTCCCCACTTGGGAAGGAGGATATAGGCCATATACTTGCTGAGGTTATTTCATATTTTGGTGAGATTTTATTTCACATATGATGAGATGATATACATTTTCATGCTCATGGTTTTTTGAAGCTACAACTTTGGAATATCTTAAGATATTCCATTTGTTGTAGAAAATCCCAATTTTGGGATATTACAGTGGTATTAGAGCTGCCACCTTGGCTCAGCTTGTGGATTTCAGATCCAATCAGAAGATAAGAAGGAGAGGAAAACAAAATTATGGAGAGGATGAGGTTACTCTCATTAATTTTCATATCTAAGAAGAAAGAAGAGAAATGCATTGAAACTCCAAGAGGGTTTCATGGAGAAGAAAGCTGCAGTGAAACATCTAGAAGTGTTCAAAGGAGAAAAGAAGACCCCAGCACTTCCTATTCTCATAGAGGAAGTGGAGAGAAATAATACCACTTAGAACATGAGATCCTAAGTGGATATTTGGTGGAGTATAAGTGCCAACCTAGGGTTTCCAAAGAGACCCTAGATCTTCCTCAACTTATCCAACTGAGAGAAGGGAGAAGGCCATGTAGCAAAAGGATGATAAGGGGCAATAGATTCCTATTGTCTACCTTTGATGTATCACCCTTATGCATAGCAAAATGTTGGGTGATGAAGTTAGAAGCATTTTTCCTGCTACATCCAGTAGTGGAGAAAGAGGTTGTGGAGATCTCAACGCTGTACTTGGAGGGAGAGGCAAGATCTTGGTGGTTCAGCCATGTGAATCATGCAAGGGTGTCTACTTTTGCAGATTTCACTCAAGAAGTAATCAGGATGTTTGACAGTAGGAGATCAAAGGAGGAGGAGTCCACTTCTCCATTTGAGGAGCCTAGTAATAACACAGTCACACTCATGGAGGAGCATCCACCTACATGAGTAGTTAGGGCAGCCATTACATTGGAGGGAGGAGCCCTTACAGCCCTACAAGAGGTTCCTGTATCTCACCAAGGTATGGGAAGATTTCCATTTTTATTTATTGCAGCAAATCCTTCTAAAAATTATGGAAATTTGTCTTCATATGACCCAGGGTCAAACATTATTGCTGAGATAGAGCAGCAGGATTGCACTACATTATGCAAGCTTGAATGGGTCAAGGGAAATATGAACCATCAACCTCATGTACCACTGTTGAGTTTCACACAACCCTTGAGGTTGGAGTGTAACCTTTTGGAGGATGTCATGAACTATGTCTACCATACAAAAGAAAATAGATTCATCTTTGAGATGGGATATGAGGCAGCAACTATATCATTGGAGAGACTATCAGCGCTGCCAAACAATAGCAGTGAGGAGGCTTTGCCTTTATCACAATGGGATCTTTATGGATTCAAGATGGTTATGGACATGAGATCTTCACTAAGGGATCTCCATGAAAATGCATTCCAGCACTTCATGACATTTAAAGAAGAGGAATTGGTTGTGAAGCATGGTAGCCCACATTGGAAGAATGCCAAGGTGAAGATTGATAGAAGGCATCCACATGGGGTTGAGTGGATGTGGGTGGAGAGCAAGAGGCTGGTGAGCCACTTGAAAATTTATGATACAGGGAAGTAAGAGGCAAATCTGCGTTGGCTACTCTTGAGAGAGTTTGGCCATCATGAGGCATATCCTTTTCTGAAGGGTATGAGGATGGAAGATACTTGGCAGGACACTAACATCATATGGTATCTTAGGGGTTGGATGTATCATGTTGATTTTATCCTCTTCACATCAATCAACATATTTTCACCTCATGATTTGTATGATGGAGGTGTGAGAGGGTAGCAAGAGTCATTATTGCTGTGGTTTCTCTTGGGAGAGTATGGGCAGAAAATTTCCCATACTTCTCATGATATTTCCAGAGAGAAGGAAGGCACATTCATGGTGCAAGGAGGATACCCTTCAGCATTGGAGGATTATGAGGGGCTTCCATGTAGGGAGAATATCTTCCCACATAGTAGCATTATGATGGATGGCTTTGGCATATTGAATGTCAAAGGGAGGAGTCATGGAGCCTTATTACTAAGGCCTACAACGCTGTCACATGGGAGTGTGTTCTTATTGAGGGAGTGTTCCAAGGAGTCTATGTATCCCTTCTTCTTGCAGAATTTTATGAGGAGATCCTAATGGGGGAACTTATACATGGACCTCACATTCAGCCTACTCACCATGCATGGTAAGGAATACATTTATGTACTTGTTGATTACTACATTGAGTATTTGTTTCTTCTCACCATATATGAGCAGTGCATTGCTCCACAAGAGAGCATGAGTATTTTTGGGTTTCATGGTCTCTTTAGGGCCAATGTTTGTAATGATAGTATCCCATCTATACATGACTTTGGGAAAGTGTATTGCTATTTTGTCTATGTACAGTTGATAGACATTGATGCTTACTTCCCCATGTTGAAGGAGAAAATATGCACATCTTATAACTTGTTGCAGAACCACTTGCCACATGACATTCTCAAACAACAGTTGGGAAGACTGCGTAATATCCACTTGGAGAACCTTTGGTACCATCCAAAATTGCACATAAATTGCAGGATTTTTTTGATTTGGATGCCAAATGGAGATGATGTGCCATTCATTTTGAATGGAATGGTTTGGGTTGGCATGTCTCATGATTTTGGAGGAAGGGTCCTTGGAGACTCAATCTTCTTCTTGCCATTGGAGGGAAACCATGTTGCAGCCCAAGATCAGCATGTCCTATACACTTATAATAAGTGGAGAGGAGGAGAGCATAGGATAGGCCCTCTTTCCTATCATGTTCATCTATTTAGCCCACCTACACTTCAAGAGCCCAAGGTGGAGGATATTTTTCATGAGTTTCCATATTGGAGGGTGACTCATTCCATATGGATGATAGCTTGGGGGTGGAGGTTCCATTTGGGAATGAGAGTTTCCCATGCACTTCAAAATCCATGCCTTGAGAGGACCTCTGGACAGCACATAGTTGTCTCCTTGAGTATGTTACTATTGCATGATGATAACCATTTGGGATGTGCACCAAATGCTGATTTGTTTTCTTGGGAGAGGCACTATGAGGTTTCATTATTGACAAAACATCTTATTCTTTGGGGGAGCTTATCATATGAGGATGCTACAAGGGGAGAAGAGGAGGTTATTTAGTTCTACCTTTATATTTTCTTGAGGGCAAGCAACATTTGGGAGGGGAGGACTGTAATATTCCAAAATTTGCACACAACAATTTGGAATATTAGATTTTGCTGCTTTCACTTAGGAGACTAATAAATGGGTAAGGAGACCCATGAAAAATAAAAATATGAATAAATTCCACCTTAATGAGGAAGGATATCACCTTAGGAGCTAGATTTTACACTTTCAGGTGTGAACAAGGGAAAAATAGATGTGGACAGAGTCAAGTTTGAATAAGTCAACATGCATTATTGAGAAGGAAGAGATCACCCAAGTAAACTAGCTAAATGTGAACACGGATCAGCTAGACACACATAAGAAGAGCTGGATTGAAGACCCCTCAGTGTGAAAGGAGGCAATACAGGTGAACTAGTTCCAGTTGACCAAGTCAACAACGCTGCTATAAGAGGAGGGAAGCCAACAAGGACAACACAGTTTCGAAGGAGGAATCTTCACTAGGAAGTCACCTCTACAATGTGTGGGGTCCGGGGTGAGGAGGCTCACCAAGGATAAAAAGGGGGGCATAGAAGCAAGGTGATCATTCATTATTTATTTATCTTTGGTCTTTTGACTACTTTCATGATTCATCTGTTTAGCTGTGGTTGCAACACTGCTTAGTGAAAATAATTCTCGTGCGGGAATTCCATCCTATTCTTTGGATCAGCTTGCTTAAGGGATCTAAAGGGAAGGGTTTGAGCTTCAATTACATCATCTGGCTTAGGGTCAATCAGCCATTATCACCTACAATGTATTCATCTTCAGAAACTGCATCCTTTATGCAGGTGCAATAGTAGCAGGGTTGGACCCCTGGATTTTGTGCTAGTCTTTGAGGAGGAGGTGTTTATCTCCCTCCGGTAGATCTAATAAAGAGGGCCTAGGGCCATTTTCTATATTAATCAGCTATTTTATGTTATATTCATCCATGCTTAATACATATTTGCAGTAAACTGTGTTATTTTCTATAGTGCTACTTTTTATACATGTATAATGCCGGAAACCCTTGTCGGGTGTCTTATTCTTTGTGTAAAAGAGGTTAAACCTCCATTTCTCTTCTATTTGAGTAATATAATCTCTAGATAAGTATTATTTCATCATTTTCTGTAGAAACCCTCATGGCGGTTACGCTCTCACAGTCTTCATAAATTATGTTGTAGAGAAGTCATGGGATCGGGGTGTTTTTAAGCTATCTTGAGCTGGGGATATTTTTTTATGGTAGCTAGATTCATTTGTGTCACCTCCAATTCTGAAAGTGGGTTTTATATTGTCTAAAATAAGGGATCCAAGTCCCAGTATCCACTGTTATTGCGTTATTTTTTGAAGACAACTTTTTTATGCCCTATATCACTGCATTTCCCCACTTGCGAAGGAAGATATAGGCCATATACTTGTTGAGGTTATTTCATCTGCTGGTGAGATTTTATTTTACATCTAATGAGATGATATACATTTTCATGCTCATGGTTTGCTGAAGCTACAACTTTGGAATATCTTAACATATTCCATTTGTTGTAGAAAATCCCAATTTTGGGATATTACAAGGTATTTCAAAGTAGACTGGTATGTGAAAATTTTGAAGTAAGAACCTAATATATAGTGTTTGAATTTTTTCAGCAAATATACCATGCACAGACCTTAGCGCTCTGTGGTGGAGTAGTTTCACTGTGCCTTAGATAGCTTCTTGCTTGGAAAAGCAACATGGTGATCTCGATCGCCTTCTCCTAGTAGTGTAAGAAATCTCCCAAATATATGCAAGACGCATTGACATGCACATGAAATTTCTTCTTATAGTATGGAAAGACTAGAATAGGTGCAATTACCGTATTTTCTTTCAGAACATCATGGCTTTTTTTAAAATCATCATCCCAACAAAAATTGACATATTTCTTCAATAAATTTTCCATCACCGTAGTGATTTGTGCGTATGCCTTGATAAACTTCCTATAATAACCTGTATGTCCAAGCATCATGCGTAGCTGCTTCAAATTTGTTGGTGGTGCCAAATTGATAATCACAATGATCTTTGCAAGGTCTACCATCAACCCCTTCTTGTAGAAAATATGGCCCACTAATATACCATATGGCATGCTAATGCAGGAGCATCTTCTCTAAGTTCGAAGAAGAAATCAGACCTTAGGGTCTTGGAATTTTTCCAAGGAGGAACTATTGTAAAGAAACATTTTAAAACTCATGTAAAAAAAAATTTAGTGAGCATTGGTAGGGAATATGCTTAGTGATTAAGTGTCAATGAGTGTTGACTCAATGTAGCAAATCCACTTAAGAAATGGGATATTAGAGAGAATATTTTTTGTTTATGCTAAGAAGATAGAGAATTCATAAATTAGGATTTCCTTAGAAAAAGAAATCAGCTACAAATTTATAGGAGTTGAGTGAGGGTTGGAAAACCTCTAAATTGTGTTATAAATTCAATGGTAAACTTAGAAGAAAAGAAAACCAAATTAAATAAATAATATCAGACCTAGAGAGGGAGGCGAGAGAAGAGAGAGGAGGCCAAATTAAAGAAATAATATCAGGCCTAGAGAGAGGCGAGAGCCAAGAGAGGAGGCCAAATTAAAGAAATAATATCAGGCCTAGATAGAGAGGTGAGAGTCAAGAGAAGAGGAAAAATTAAATAAAGAATATTAGGCCAAGAGAGAGAGAGGCGAAGAGCGAGAGACAAAGAGGGTTCTCTATAGGAAGAGAAGGCCATGCCAAGAGAGCAGCAGGCTAAAGCTAGATTGTAAGAAGGTTTTATTTGTACCTGTAAATTTGTTAATTAATGAAAAATAAATTTCATAGTGATTGTGTGCCATTACTTTTGTTACGATCTGAGTAATCCGTAACTGAGAAATTATGGTTTCTGTGTAATAAACCATTGTTATGTGAATTTTGATTAAAGGGTAAGTCTTTCTAAGTGATAAGGACTTAGTGACTGGGTAAAATCTGTATGATTCTAGTCTAGGAATCAATCTTGTTGATGTTGTGTGAGAACAAATAAGTGCATATATTTAAATTGAATGTAGGTCGAGAAGGAAACAAATCCAAATTCTGGATTCAGAGAAGTAATGCAGAAATGTTTTATGTATTCATGATTAAGATAGTGTGCAAGGTGTCCACTGAGTGTGATAATTCCAAGTCAAAATGAATGAATAAGCATAAGTTAAAGCTTAGTAGATATCAGCTCAATTAAAATACCGAAAAAGGTTAGGAAGGATAGCATGAAGGAAACAGAGACACAAAGTGGTGGCGGTCGAAGAAACAGAAGAAAAATACTAAGGCAGCAAAGCCTTTAAAATATTTTCAAATGAAGCAAATGGACGGTGAAGATTAAAATCAAAAAGATTAGTTTGGAAGATGAACGGCTAATATTACTTCGCAAGGTAAGTTTGGAAAGCTGCGAAGTGGACACGCGTCAGGCAGAGCAGTCAAACGCACATCGCAATCGACGATTTTATTATTAAGCTGAAGACATCACCCAATAAGTTTTTTTATTTGCGATGCGTTGAAGAGGAGTATGTACCGGTAGGGTCCATGTGCATATCGCATATCACATGCGATACGACATAATTATTTAATGGCAAAGGTTAAACCCTGTGACTTGCCAAGTGTTAAGTTCTCCAAAGTGTGAAATGATGTGTTCTCCGTTATGCGAGAAGGTATAGCGGGACCATTGGATCTAGCATAGATCAACAGTAGTATTATAGTGCAACAATTGAAATTTCGCATCATCATAAAGATATGTTAATTGTGGCAAGTTATGCTAAATTCTTGTGAATTCAATACTAGTTATGTGATACGGTTTAATGTTAAAATGCGATATGGTTTGGTGATACCATATGCGGTGCATTGTGTAATGTAAAGTAGGCGGCCATGATATAACATAATGTTGCGCGGAATAAACTTTGGGTACCACAAATCATGTGTAATGGTGTTGTAATTCGGGTAAGTATAAATACTTCCGCTTAATAAAATCCTGGGAACAGGCAGACAGTTTAAATTTTCTGCGTATTTGGGTATTTACAGCCTTTTGGCTGCACCATTTGGTATCAGAGCAAGTTAAATCTCTTTTGAAGGTTAAAACCAAAGGTTAGTAAAAGCTCTTTTGGGAGGAATTTATAACAGAGTTATGTTCTTGAAGTTGTTTGTGCATAATGCAAGCGTGATTGTGGAATAAAGAAGAGATCAGTAAAGAAAATGTGCTTTGCAGAAAATTGACAAAGATATTGCAGAAAGAGGAGATAAGATTTTAAATCTGACAAGTAGTAGGCATACAGAGGTAAAGTATGGCAGAAGATGGGAGTAAGTGATACTCTTAAGAAGAGATTGAAGAAGCATATAGAAAGCACCGTGATGGTTGTTTTCTTGTGGAGAATATATATTCACTCGAATGTGAAGAGTGGATGGAGAATGCTTCTGAAATCATGCAGGTGTTGTTTTATTTAACTCTGATTTGAGTTTTGCAGGGTAAAAGACAGATTGAAGATTGATAGTTGCAGCTAATGAAGTATCTCAAAAAAAGAATATCACAGCCTTAAGAAGCGGTGATGAAGGAAGCTGGTAAGGATTTCTGAGTGAAAGAAGAGTGTGGCCAGAATGTGGTATTTCATTTGTGATTGAAATACAAGAGGATAATCATGTTCTTAAAATTGAAAATGATTTTGAAGCCCAGAAGGAGCAGAGGAATGCTCAAAGAAAGTTCGAGAGAGGGGACTAGTGGCCAAGTACATAGGAAATCTTGGTGAGGTAAATGTAGCTGGGAGGAATTGCTATTGTAGAGGCTTAAGTATGACTCATAGTATGTGAGGAACTCATAAAGATATAGGAGAATATTACTACTGATAGTCATAGCAGAGGTTTTAAGAGAGACCACAGTATAAGAAAAGTGAAGAAATATGTCAAAGAAGATGGCGTGGATGAAGAGTATGAGAGAGAAAAGGCTGAGATAAGAATGCAATTTAATTTTTTGATAAATGTGTTCAAGAGGAGTAAAGAAGACTAGATATTTTGTTACAGAATGAGAAAGAAAAGGAAGTGGCAGAAGATACAAGAGAAGAGATAACACCATGTGAATATGCAGTTAATAGAGGAGCTAAGGAAGCTTGAGCATATTATGGATGATGAATTGAGGATAGAGAAGCTCGAAGGAGTTGAGCTATAGCAAGACAACGTTGTTGTAGATGAACAAGTTTATTTTGAACTTGAAGATGAAGCAGTGTTGTCTAAAAAATCAGTTGAGGCAATTGAGCCTTATGATTTTGAAATTAATAATTTGTTTACGTTTGCAGGTGATGTTAAAGAAGTTAAAGAAGAGAGGTAGAATTTGAGTTTTCAGACAGTTAGATCTCATATGAAACATCATACACAGTTAAGAGGAGATATTTCTTTTCAAAATGTTGTAAGGACTGAAGGCAGGGGAATTTTGGTTCACGATGATGACCAAAAGCAAGAAAAAGTGGAGAAGGATATCAAGCAACCAAGTGAAGTTCTTGAGGAGGCTGATAAGAAGACCATTGAAGATTTTTTGAGTCATGTAGAGGACTTAGAACAACAAGAGGAAGATTTGGTGAGTGGATCATAAAATGAGACCATTGGGTCTTGTGATTTTGAAATTGATAGTTTGACTTTGTTTGCAGGTGTTGCAAAAGGAAATCCATATCTTGGAATTGTCTTCAATGAAGTTGAGAATTGTCAAGCAAAGTATGATGATGATTTTCTTTTAGATGAAGATCAAGTTGAGTTATTGCAACAGAAGGAGTTCATAAATTCCTTGCTTAGAGAAGAAAGTATCTCCAAGGAAGGTGAGACAGTTATGTCTCATATGAAGGAGCCTATTATTGTTGAGGAAATGGGAGAATTGGCTTATCTGATTGACCAAGAGCAGATTTTTGGATAGACATCTAAATTTGTCACAAAGATAGAGGATCATAATTTTATTCTGATGGAGAATGAATAAACAGAGTCACCAAGAAATTGGACTTGTGACGAAGAAGGATATAGTGAGGATTTTATAGAATTTTTCGAAGAAGTTCCAAGTGAGATGACATATTTGTGGCATGATTTAAGTCTTTTGGAGGATAGACTAGCAAGTCAGAGAATGAATATTCTGAATTTACAATTGAAATTGGACAAAGGTGAAGCAGGCATGTCTTATGCTAAAGAGGAATTAGTCTTAGAATTGACGAAAGATGAACTGACCACTAGAATCATTCAAGGAGGTGAAGGAAAATAACTTAGGGTTTTCAAAGAAAAGGAAGAAAGATATGTTGGAATTGATTAAAAGCATAGTGATGAGGTGTTTGAAAGGAATCAAATAGAAAGTGATTGCTGAATTGTTTGCTGGAAGCATCTGAGTATGATATTTTTATCAAAGATATTGAACAAAGGTTGTTTGGAGATGAGATGAAATTTCAGAAGCAAAAAGAGGGTAAGTATGTAAGGGTGTTAGTAAGAATCCAAACACTTCAAAGAGAAGATAACAAACAGCAGTTTGAAGACAATTGGCAGAGTGAGTACCAGTTAGAAGATAAATTGGACATGGAGATTGAAATAATAAGTGTTAGAAAATTATATATTACAGAGAAATGCAACACATAAAATATGCAAAAACACAAACGCTAAAAAACATATGAAACCAGAGAGACATAGATGTACGTGGTTCACCCAGTTTGGGCTACATCAACCCCGAACAACCAGTCCTTCCTTTCTATTATCCAACAAAATGAAGAGACACAACCTATAGCACATCCGTTGTAATATCCTCTCCTCTCTCTCATAGTCTCCATATCTATTTCTCACTCTGAGAATACACATACAATACACAACTGCAATAAAATACCCTCATACAAAGCCAGGGGTTTCCTTCTGGGGAAAAAAACCCTAAATTATACATAACTTCTATCGTCAGATCATCCGCCTAATGAACGACCGAGATTGACTAGAAATTACAATACTTTTACAAGGCAATTTTACATCTGTTTTTAGCTTCAGGGGCACTGCCCTTGAAACCCCCTACCAGGGGGGGCTCCATAAATTCATAGTCGCCCCCACTAGACCCCCCATGTAGTGTTTAATTACGGGCGGTGTTGTTGCCCCATTAAGAACAAGGGTCCAACGTTGTGATACAAAATAAAGAAGATAATCAGGCTCCACACCTAAAAATAATAAGGTTGATGATGAATGTGTCTCAGAAGAAGAAAAAATCTAGGAATGAAAGCAACAGTAGCAAGAGAGACAACAGAATATCATGAGAGTACAGCCAGTGAGACAATGAAGCATAAAGTATGGAGACCTGGAGAACATCAACAAAAAACAACATCAACAACCAAAGAAAGATTACAGAACGAAGTCTGGGATCCAGGAGAACAACTATTAAAGACACATGATCTAGAGATCATGCTTATGTTTACCTGGGGAGTCTGATGCAAGAGCATCTTCTCTAAGTCAAAATTCTAAGTAGAAATCAGACCTTAGGGTCTTGACATTTTTCCAAGGAGGAACTATTGTAGAGATACATTGTAAAACTCATTAAAAATTATTTTTAGTGAGAATTGGTAGGGAATATTCTTAGTGATTAAGTGTCAATGAGTGTTGAGTCAATGTAACAAATCCCCTTAAGAAATGGGATATTAGAGAGAATATTTGTTGTTTATGCTAAGAAGATAGAGAAGTCATAAATTAGGATATACTTAGAAAAAGAAATTCATTACAAGTTTATAGGATTTGAGTAGATATAAATTATGTTATAAATTCAATGGTAAGCTTTGAAGAAAATTAGGCCAAATTAAATAAATAATATTAGGCCTAGAGAGAGAGCCGAGAGCCGAGAGAGGAGGCCAAATTAAATAAAGAAGATCATACCTAGAGAGAGAGGCAAGAGCCGAGAGAGGAGGCCAAAATAAAGAAAGAAGATCAGGCCTAGAGAGAGAGGCGAGAGATGAAAGAAGAGGCCAAATTAAATAAATAAGATCAGGCCAAGCAAGAGAGGAAAAGAGTGAGAGACAAATAGGGTTCTCTGTAGGAAGAGAAGGCCATGCCAAGAGAGCAGCATGCCAAAGCTAGATTGTAAGAAGGTTTTATTTATATATGTACATTTTTTAATTAATGAAAAACCAAATTCAGAATGACTGTGTGTCATCCCTTTTGTTACGAGTTCAGTGATCTGTAACTGAAAAATTATGCTTTCTGTGTAATAAACCATTGTTATGTGAATTCTGGATAAAGGGTAATTATTTATGAGTGATAAGGACTTAGTGACTGGGTAGAATGTGTATGATTCTAGTTTTGGAATCAATCTTGTTGATGCCATGTGAGAACCAATAAGTGCATATTTATATTGAATGCGGGTCGAAAAGGAAACAAATCCAAATTTTGGATTCAGAGAAGTAATGCAGAAAGGCATTCTATATTCTTGATTGAGATAATGTGCAAGGTGTGCAGCGAGTGTGATAATTCCAAGTCAGAATGAATGAACAAATAGAAGTTAAATCTTAGGAGATATCAATGAATTGAAATAAAAAATAAGTTCAGGAAGGATAGTGTGAAAGAAACGGAGATGCATAGAGGTGACGGTCGAAGAAACGGAAGAAAAAGGCTAAGGCAGCAAAGCCTTTAAAAGCTTTTCAAAGGAAGGGAATCGACGACAAAAATTAAAATCACAAAGATCAGTTTCGAAGATGAATAGCTAAGATTACTTCAAAAGGTAATTTTGGAAAGCTATGAAGTGGTCACGCATCAGGCAAATCAGCCAAACGCACATCGCAATCAGTGATTTTAGAAGTTTAAGACATTGCCTGGTAAGTTATTTTATTTGCGATGCGGTGACGATGAGTACAGGTGGGCGGGGTCCTTGCGCATATCGCATATCACATGTGATACGGCATAATTAGTTAATGGCAGAGGTTAAACCCTAAGACTTACAGAGCGTTAAGTTTTCCGAAGTGATAAATGGTAAGTTCTCCGATATGCGAGAAGTTATAGTGGGACCGTTGGATCTGGCATAGATCAACAGTGGAGATTATAACGCAACAATTGAAATTTTACATCGGCAGAGAGATATCTTAATTGTGGTGAGTTACGGTAAATTCTTGTGAATGCGATACCGGTTATTCTATACAGTTTAATGTTAGAATGCGATATGGTCTGATGATACCATATGCGGTGCATTGGGTAATGTAAAGGAGGTAGCCACGATATAACATAATGTTGCGTGAAATAAAATTGGGGTACCACAAAGCCTGTGTAATGGTGTTGTAATGCAGATAATTATAAATATTTCCGCTTAATAAAATCCCAGGAACAGGAAAACAGTTTAAATTTTTTGCGTATGTGGATATTTGTGGGCTTTTGGTTACATCACACGTAGAAAATTCAAGGAAATATGATATTTTCGACAGGTATCGAACATTAAAAGCAGACTAGAAAATTTATTATTTAATAGTCTGAAGACTTTCGAGTCATCAAAATACACCTCCAAAAACTTGTAGATATATTCTTTAAATGTACAACTATTACTCGAAAATATTGTTTGGCCATTCTTCAATCCGAATGGGATGACTATGTACTAAAATGAGCCCCCTTCAATAGTGAAGGTGGTCTTTCTCCTATATCCTAGTGTAATTCTAATTTGGTATCCCAAGAACCCATCTGTAAAGGAGTAGGACTCCCGCCCTCCCACATTCTCCAAAACTTTGTCAGTGAATGGTGTCGAATACAGATCATGGACACATGCATCTTTCAACTTTCTGAGGTCTACGCAAATCCTTATTTCTCCCTTAGTTTTATTTTTCTGTACTACCATAGGGATAACCCACTCAAAATCTTCTACAGGTTCAATCATAGCAAGCAACAAGCATTTTGTCTAGTTCCTCCGACAATTTTTCTTTATATCTTGGGTTCGGCTGATATGGGTATTGCCTGACCATCTTTGCATCAGGCTTCAAAGTGATGTACATAACTCCAAAATCTCATATAATGTATCCTTCACCTCAAAGAAATTTTTCGGGAATAGATCCTCGTATGCATGCAACAATTCAAGGACCTTGCTCACCATGTCATTGTCCCAATCCCAATCTTTGCGAACTTCGGCTCCACTTCTGAGCCTATGTTGAATTGTTGAGTCCTAATAGGTTGTTCTATGTCTGGAATATCTACTTCAAGACCTACAACCTCGCATTTTCCTTATGGTTTAGGACTATTTACATTACGTGGATCTTCCTTAGCTTCTTCCATTGTCAGATTGTAACATTCTCGAGCTTTTTCCAACTGCGCAACCCAATCATGTTGTATCAAATCCCTCAGCTCAGTGGTAATTCAAAATAATCATGCTTTTACTTCTTCAAGGGAATCATTAATACACTCCCATCCATCGAAGAAGTTATAATTCAATAAGAGGCCTTCCGTCATCCCATACCAATATGTGGTACCATGGCACAACTCAATTTCAATATACCATTGTTGAGGTATCATATAGAAGGTATGAAAGAATATGCACACATTTAGGTTGAGATTCTTCGCCCCAATATAAAGTATAGCGAGATAAATGCTCGTAAGGATCATCTTTATCATTTTACTTCTCCATAATCTTAGTGTCTACATGACCAAACTTGCGGCTTATCAGCATGCAAAATTCCTTCCACCCTCCTAATATTTCTCTCTGCGCACCCCACCATTGAGATGGAGTGGACCTCAAGATGAAGTCCAAAGCTTCATATCATTGTTCTTCATGCACCTTCTGATCAAAATCTTCAAGGAATAAGAAAATATTCTCAGTTCCATCATAAAAATGCAATTCATGTACCTCTGATGTGACATAGCACAATGCTTTGGTAACTGTGTTACACCACTTAGTATAAACTTTATGCAAGCATTTTTGCCAGTGTTCCCAAATACTTTCCTCCTAACTTATTTTTCCATCAACGATAGGATTAATCCAATCTTCATCCTGTGCAGTGATCATATAGATCCGATCAATAGCAGCATCACCATATTCATGATGGAAAGGTTCTGTACAGCACACACCTTCATAGGGGTCCAAAGGCACAATGACCCTAGTACCATTCTTTTCAAATACCATATTATATTTTTTAAATTGATTATAACATCTATGTCATAAGCCCAATCAAACCCAAGCAACGCAGGATACAGGTTGCTATCATAAACAATCTTAATAACTTCAAAATCAGACAATACACTTGTGGCATCAATATCTATGTTGATGTCATGCAGTCGACCCATAGGAATAATTTTTTGTTGATTTTCTATCCTTAGTTGAATCAACGACCATTGGAGCTTAGGTCTCCCCATATGTTCCCATGTTTTTTTTGGAAAAAAATTGGCATCTGGCCCTAGATCAAGTATTACTTGGTCCATTTGAGACTCTCTTATCTATGTAGTGAGTCGCATTTTGTTGACTGTGCTTATCTTATTCTTGTATACCTTATGCACTACACGTTGTTCCAGTTGTTGGTCTTCTTTATTAGCACATTTCTAAATTAAATCCTGCAATCCCTCCACATATTTCTAATCCCTGAGAAACTTCATACATTTCTGCAAGAAATATGTCAGAATGGATCGATCAACTTCCTAGGATTTAGTAATCTCCTTAGGTTAATTCTTCAATGGAATCAGTTGTCTCTACGTTGTTGATGTCGAAGCTTGGGGGCTCATAAAATTCTTCTTCGCGTCCATAAAGGTTTATCTTTCTCATTATACATCGAACACATTATTCTTGTCTCCAACTCTCCAGACCCATGTATCCTCCATACATTTCTTCCTTCTTTATCTTCTCCCGTATTTATACCACTTCGCGTCACTATGTTAACGCTTAGATATTCTTCGCGTGGTTCATCTCTCATCATTTGTATGTCTTGGGTGGGCTATTGATTGTGATTTTCGGTAATTTTATCCAATAATGTAGGCCAATCCTATATTTCATGATCAAATGTGCGACACTACCTATCAGATATAGCAATGGGATTTTGACAATATCTATTGAAATGTCTAGGTTGACCAAAATCATGGCATATGATTTGTCTGCGAACTCGTCCAGCGCCTCCTCCTCAGCCACGCCCTTGGCCTTGGAAACCTCAGCACGTTGTTGGAAAATAAAGATCTTCACGACCTTTGGCTTGTACTCGGTATGCACTAGGACTCCGCATCATTATATTGTAGCATCAATAGTGCTTGTCATCATGTCCCGCCGAACTAAAAAAATTACAAAATAATTGCTTCGGTGACAGAATGTACTTCTACAACATATGACAGTAGTTTTTAGAGTGTTGGCATGTAACTTCGCATAAGCTACACCAGACATTCAGTCCCAAATTTTATCCAGTACTTGGCCTATGTGTCAATGAACTCAGCATCCCAATGCCCAAGTAATCCCTAAAAACATGACACTGATCCTTATGGTGGACCTCCTATTTCCACTTTATGCACCAAACTTTTGTGCGAACTTATTTTCCCTTCCTCAAATCTTGAAGTTCCATATGTAAGCTTGCCAACTAGGTTTGAATATGTTGAACCCCTATGTTAGTATTTGCTACTGGCGAAGCTTCTAGCTTGATCACGATTCATAATTTTCATAATATCGATTCATTCCACTCACACTATTATCTTGGTTCTGAACAATTGGTATTAGAACCAAGTTCCTTTAGGATCAATCTAATAACTAGAAGGAAGATCAAAGAAAATCTCTAACTAGGGAGGAGGTCACACCAATAGGGCTCCCATGTTCATTGGGACAAACTATACATTCTATAAAGTAAGAATGAGGACTTACTTACAATATCTTGGTGCATATGTTTTGGATTGAGTGCAAAATGGATATGAAAATCCTCCATTCATGATTGCTAGAAATGATAGGCTAGCTTTCACATATAATGTTACGGAAATGAATGCACTCCGTATTGAACTTCCTCAATAAAAATTAGTGAAAGTACTGAATTTCACCTCAACCAAGGAAATATGGGGAAAAATGAGAAATTTCTATGAAGGTAACAACAAGGTAAAAAAATATAAACTCCAAGGCCTTAGAATGAAATTTCAATATTTGAAAATTTGTGATGATGAGGACATTTCAAATTTTTCCTATGACTGGATGAAGTGGTCAACACCATAAGAGGACTTGATGAAGAACTGAAGGACTTAGTTATACTCCAAAATTTGTTGAGATCACTTTCGAAATATTTAATCCCAAGTTACTAACTCTAGAAGAGATGAAATATCTCAATACTCTTAGAATGGATCAATTGCATGGTACACTCATAGGCTATCGAATGAGGATTTTAAAAGGAAAATCTACACTAAGGGAGGAAACCTTCAAAGAGTATTAAAACCCCAAAGAATATCATGAATAATAATATTGTGAATCAGATGAAGGGGAGGAAATTTTTTCAGGAAGCTAATGAGAGGTTCAAGTAAATATAAAGTTCAACTACCCTTAAAGTTTTTTTATTGTGGTCAACTAGGTCACTATGCTTCTAAGTGTCCAAATAAGAAAAATAATCAACATGAACCTAGGGAGAAGTAAAGAAAATTTCAAAAGGAAAAGAATACTAATAATAAAATTTTCTATACAAAAGGTAGTAACAGTTCTTGAGAATATTAAATTAATCAATCCTCTAATGAAGAAAGTGTTGAAGGAAGTATAAAGGAGTTTATGCTTATATCCATAGACACTTTAGCATAATATCAAGTATATATCGATGAATATGTGGCTGAAGTAGACTTGGAAGAGGATTTTATTAGTGCCTTAGAAGAGATTCAAAGGATAATAAAGAAGAATAATTTGTATAAATAATAAATGGCCAAAGGTAATTCTAATTATGTGGATCCTCGACTCTTGAAAATTGAAGAATATAATAATATCCGAGATACAATTAAATAGTATCTTAAAGAGAAAGAAAATTCATGTGAAAATACCGAAAAGAGTTGGAAAAGATGAAAATACAACTTAGTTTAGCCAATAACTGAGGAAGGGGACTAACAGTCTCAACAAAATTTTAGATGCATAAAGACCCCCTCACAACAATAATGGTTTCTTTTTTTGAAGTATATTTAGTATTAGCAATGGAAAAGGGTAAGAAACCTATTAGTTTTATTGAGTTTTTAAAAGAAGTAGACAACAAAACAATGATAATAAATATAGGTTAGGAGTAGAGAGAAAATAATGAAGTGGCCAATAATCTATATCATCAATAGCAACGGGAAAAAAACACAGATAATGATCTAACCCAGCAAAAATACACTATTGTAAGGAACAAAATTTCTCAATAGCAACAATGAAATTACAAGGTATGCAACAACCATAATTCAAAAAAAATGAATTAATGTGCCTCAGAGATGGATAATGCAACAAAATCAAGTCACTCCTAGGTATGAATGCATTCTTCCAGACTATTTTTTTACCGTCATGAATTATGGCCATAAATATGCGAGTTGTAGGGTGAATTTGACTTTCAGACAAATCACAAATCAAAGGAGAAATCATTTTTATGAATCAAATAATGGGCTTACAAGGAAAAGGAAAAAAATTACTATAAATTTTTCTCTTTTTTTCTTTATTGAAAGATATGTTGGAGTGTTTTACCTAGAACAAATTCGGGCATAAGATAGTTGAATAAGAGCTTAGAAATTTTAAATCATCCCTTAAGAACATAGCACAAGAAAAACTCAAGTTTTTGAAGAAAAAAAATTATAACCTTGTTATATATGGATAAAATCAGGGTAACCATTAGTATTGGGATAGTGGTTGTTCAAATCACATGACAAGGGGGGGAAAATTACATCAATGAAGGAAATCACTAAAGGTAATGTAAACTTTGGAAATGATGCTCCAGGAAAGATATTAGGTATAGGTGTTGTCATTATAAACAATAGAGATAAAGAAAATAATGTTTTATTTGTTGAAGGCCTGAAGCATAATTTATTAATCAATTCACATATATGTGATCAAAGTTACATTATGATTCTTGGATCTAAAAAATTTCAAATCAAGTCTATTGATACATGTGAAGTGATGGTTGAGTATATTAAAACAAAAAACAATGTCTATGTTCTAAAATAAAACACGAAGAAATGTTTCCTGAGTAGGTGTGATGATAGTTGGTTGTGGCATAGAACGCATGGCCATTTAAATTTTAACTAGATTGTGAATTTGAGAAAGAAAAACATAGATAGGGACCTACCCAAGATATCTAAGTTTGATAGCACTATTTGTAAATACTTTTATATTAGAAAAAAAATACATGTTCCCTTAAAATCCAAGAAAAATACAACCAACAAGCCTTTCTAGTTGGTACATATGGATTTTTGTGGTCCTCCAAGAACTCAAACACCCACAGGGAAGTTATATTTCATGTTAATCATTGATGATTTCAGTAGGATGATATGGGTTGCATTTTTTGAGAGAAATATGAAGCTTTTGAAATGTTCAATATTTTTAAAGAAATGGATGAGAATGAAATTTCCTATAAAATAAAGGAAATAAGATCAAATGACAATGGGGAGTTCACTTCAAAGGGATTTGATGAATACTGTAAACAATAAGGAATTAAATGAAAGTTTAAAATTCTTGAGAGTCCTCGGTATAATGTTGTAGTTGAAAGAGGAAACGGATCAGTGAAAAAACTCACAAGAGCTATGATGGAAGATACAAGCATTCCACAGAGGGTTTGGGCTAAAGTAATGCATACAAAAATGGTCATATTAAGTAAGGCACACTTCAAACCAAACAGTGACAACACCCCATATGAACTGTGGTATGGGGGGGAAACACTATCCAAACACTTCAAATAATCTGGTAGCAAGTGTTCCATCAAGAATAATGATGGGAAAATTAGTAACCTCGATGCCAAATAATATGAGAGAATATTTATTAATTATTCTAAAAATAGTAAAGTATATAAGTGCTACAATAAGAAATCAAGAGGACTATTTGAATGTATTGATGTCAAAGTGGATGAGTATGCTCCTCCTAAAAATGAACATCCATCAATTAACAATTTAATTAATCATATCAACTATCAAAATGATGATGAACATCTTGAACAAGAGACCAATGAAGGTGCCCAATGTGCCCAACCAAAAGACCCTCCAAATTATGTGCAACAACATCATCTCGTTGATAATATTTTGGGTAATTTGGATGTAGATGTAGAAAAAATATGAAGAGTTATGAATCCCCCTAATGAAACCCATGTATCTCTTCTATTAATGACAAAGCCAAAGGATTTTTCTCAAGACAACCAAGATAAAAATCAGGAAAACTCTATGAATGAAGATCTATATCAGATTTGGAAGAATAAGACTTGGGAATTAGTTCCAACACAAATAGATAAGAATGTAATTTGCACAAAATGGGTCTTTAGGAACAAAATAAATGAGGATGGATAGGTGGTAAGGAATAAGGCTAGATTGGTGTGAAAGGGATATCCTTAGGCTAAATGATTGGATTTTGATGAGACCTTTTCTCTAGTTGCAAGACTAGAGGCCATAACAATATTATTGCCTTTTGTTAGTCATAAAAGGTTCAAGATTTATCAGATGGATGTAAAGTCTACCTTCTTGAATGGTGAAGTACAGGAAGAAGTTTATGTTAGGAAACTTAAAGGTTTTTAATTTAAGGCAAATATGTTTATTATTGTAGGTTGAAGAAGGAATTACATGGCCTTACACAAGCACCCAAGGCTTGGTATTAATGGCTAGACAAGTATCTTCTTCACTGTAGATTTAAAAGGTGTGGATAATATGAAAACTTATATATTAAAGTTGAGAAATAAATACTTTTATTTTTTGTGGTTTATGTTGATGACATTATTTTTGGTAGTGACACATATAACCTCATTTGGAAGTTTGGATCTAATATGAAGTACGAATTTTAGATGTCCATTCTTGGAGAACTATCTTAATTCCTCGATTTAAAAATTGCATAATTGGTAAAAGGAATATTTATATCTCAAGGAAAGTACCTCAAAGAAGTCTTGAATAAGATAAATTTTGGAAGAATTCTCACCAGTAAGAACTCAAATGGTCATAAGAGGAAAAATAAAAAAATGATAAGTCACATGAGCTTGATTAGAGTCTATATAGGTCACTTATTAGCAACATTTTATATTTAACAACCTCATGACCAATATTATGCAGGTTGTCAATCAAGTAGTCTGCAAAGAAAGGAATCTCCTTGCAGCAAAGAGGATTATCAGATATTTGAGAGCCCCTATGAATTATGGATTATAGTATCTCAGAGGTAAAAAAAATTATTGATAGCATACACAAATTCAAAATAGGCATGAACTATAAATGTGAGGAATAGAAGTAGTGGATGTGATTTCCTTCTTGGAGAGAAACTTGTGGGAAAATTAAGGAAGAAGCAGACATCATGTTGGAATTATGGCTAGTGTGTTTGGTTTGATGTCAACCTAGATTCCAATTTGGATTGTGATCATGATCTTGTCACAATATGACACTCTTGTCACATTATGTCATCGTGATGTTGTCACATTATTTCATCATGCTCTTGTCACACTATGGCACTATTAGTAAGTGTACAAAATTGATGTGTCTAGCTAAGTTATGATGACTCTTCATGATTGTAAATGAGTTGCAAGAGTCTTCATGATTACATAGGAGTTGAAAAAGGTTGCATAGGATTTGGAACAATTACTAGAGGATGGATTAAAAGGTTTGCAGATGCTTGAAAGTGAATACAATTGAGGTAACACAAGTGACTAATTAAGGAAGTGTTATTGATGTGTACATAGGTTTTTGAGGTGTCAAAAAGACTTTTCAAGGCTTGAAAAAGTCCTGAAGGTGTTGAAGAAGGCATGATGGAAGTTGGGAGCCTTTTTTTACTAAGGGTTTACTAAATTTAGGGCTTGAAAATAGGGAAATGTAGGTTTCTATTGCAGGAGCGTTATAACGCGGCTCTCCAAAGAAACAGGTGTGTTATAACACACTTCCCTAAAGGAGAGGACACATTCCTTCCTATTCTCTCTAAATTGGTATTGATGGGATGCTCAGCCAAACAACTTAGATTAACTCTTTCAAACAAGCTTTTGACTGAGGATTAGTCTCTTCAGTGTGAGAGGAATCTCTCAAACTAACTTATGATTTTCTTAATTAGGATTAAATAATATGGCTAACTCTGTGATATGTACTTTAATGTTTGATTGCAGGTGAAATATGGAATAGGGTTCACTACCATTGGGCTTATGGAGTCAATGTGAGAGAATTCAAAGAAAATGGCTCTCCTTGTGGAAGCAGAGGCTTTTAATGTTTTAATGAAAGGAAAATACACACACATGAATATTCAATAGCTTAATGTTAAAAGGAAGTCAGAGCATGAAGAACATGAATTCTGAGTAAAAAATCAAGATATTGGAAACAAGATATTAAGAAACATAAGACATAATCTCATTGAGACACTCAAAGAATATCAGGTGAAGTAGAAACACACTCACTGTATATTTCTGATGATAAAAAATTTACAATAGTGGTAGTATCAAATAAAAATCTCCAACCCCTTATCATTTGAATTTTTTCCTATTAATAGGATTTTTTCCATTGCATTGGATCTTCCCACCTGGATATATCATCAAACCATCATCTTTGACACTTATCTTAACCATAAACTATATTCCTGGAACTGAAAAAGACACCTAATAACTTTAGACTTACAAGCCTATTGTGAATCTACCTTTTATTTATTACATTCACTTATCTATAGCATTGGATAATTACATCGATGATGCCCAAGTGCTCGAATGGCACTAACCATAACCTAGACATAAATATACCCACTAGATTTAGGAACTGATCACCCTACTTTTGAGGAGAAGATAATCATAACATTCGATCATTGTCTTTATGTTGAGATGGAAAAGTGACATCTTTGTTCGAGGAGTAAATCCCAAGAGTGTCCCACTTCCACCTTTTAATGCCTCCACATGGTTTGATGCCCTTCAATACACTTTCAAAACAGAAAAATACAACTAAAAACACCTCGCTACAAAAACAGAGTGAATAGGCAGTTTTGTAGCATAGTTTGGTAGCAAATCCATTTCAACCATCTAGGTCAAATTTTAGCCTCTCTTTCTGATTGGTATATGTTTTTTAGATAATACAAGCTAAATAAAACTCTTATCCTCCTTTGATTTCCTACCAGAATGGGATTTTTTTCAAAAAGTAACCTATAGGGATTTGTTAGCGAAATCTAGCCTTCAAGCCCGAGCCTCATTATGAAATTGCCTAATTGGCCAAAAAACATAAAATTTTCATTTCTCTTCAGAATTTCACCTTCCAAACTGATAATGATGTTTCTTTAATGCTACAAAATTTGTCAAAAATATTTAGGCCACCTCTTCAAACTTTGGGCACTCCATCCTTAGTAGTAGAAGGTTGCATCTCCTTGGGCTCATTTATCACTTTGATTTTCAGCCCTCTTTTCTTCAATTCTTCTTGAATCGTCTCCATTTGATCCTCAAGTTATTTAACTTGTCCCTTGAGATTCTTTCTTTCAAATTTTAACCACAAGTTTCTTTTTCTGGTGCTTTTCATTACTTTCCTCAAAGGAAGTTTTCTTTTCAACAAAATTTTTGCATTTGTCAGTGATTTATCATATTAGTTCAGATGATCATTTACTTTTTCTTTAAAATCTCCCATCAGATTTCTATCTACCTTGGTCTCCTATAGTTCTAATTTGACATTAATGACCTCTTCTTTGGCATCTCTTAATTGTTCCTGCAATACCTGTGCTTTAGACTTATCGAACATCTTCTCCTTTCCTTTCCTTTCCACAAAAATATCTTCTATTGCTGGAGATAAGTATATGATTTATTCTATTATAGGCTACTTGACTTTGTCAACATTTTTTTTCTTCTTGTTTTACATGACACCCTTTGCAAGTTGTAGCCTAGTAAGTGGTTTCCTTAGCTGGAATATGAAACCTTCATATTCTCGTGAAAATTATAACTTTTTAAGAGTCTTACTTTTCTGTTTCTTCTTCTTGCCATCTTCAATGTCTTTAGCTTTGACATTGGAGTCTCTTCAATATCTATTTATTTCAGGGTGTTTTCAAGATTTCCCTTTCTAAGGGTTTGACTTCTAGTTATCCTATTGCTACTATGCTTGCTAATATTTTGTTTGTTGCTTGTAGGTGATGTTTGTGGGATATATGCCTCCATTATAGGTTATGTTTCAACATCCATTAGCTCCAATACAGGCTTAGCCTCTTCTTAATTTACACCTTCTATCACAATTGGAGATGAAGTAGTTTTTGGCTTTGAAGTCTTACTAGGTGTCACTGAATCAACTTCATACCCACTGAGGAAAAGGAAATATACCCAATATCTGTTTAATTTCTTCAATTCTTCTAGCACTAAGAGTTTAATCAAACCATGGTGAAAAAATGATGTCTCACTGCCTTCAGCCCTAGCTTGAACCTTATCAGACATCTTCCCTAAGATCCTAAACAAAAATAAAGGAAGATCAAGGGGTTGCTTACTAGTGAAATGTAAAAGGAGCCTGAAATGGTACAAGTAAACCATTTCAGAAACAACAATTTAGAATAATTTTCCTTCATAAAAATCCTTGGAATCCTAGATGCATGTTAGCCCCAATGTGTTCTGGTTTGAAAAAATCCTCACAGCTCTGCATTTTGAATTTAGTGGCTTTGAACCACTCTTCACCTTCCCTTGGTATCTCTGAAGCCTGAGAAATCGTATCAGGTGACACTGTGAAATTTAAAACCCCCACCTTCCAGGTTGTGCCTGTAAAGTTTGCTGCAAAATCCTTTGATATCTAAGCATGAAATCCTTGAAGATTTTGAGAGAATTGCAGACATAAGAAATTTATGAATGCATCCATGAAATCAAGGTCTTCATTTAATAACTTGAGGTCCATGGGATCATATCTCACACAAGTTCCTCCCTTGTTCACCTTATTCTTCATAGACATTCTTCTTTATAACCACGTTTTCTCTCTAACTGTGACACCTACAAATAAAAACACTAGAAAACAATATTCTTGCGGTGGGAGTCAGCTCTTCAAACATGATATTAGATTGTTGCATGCAAGGCTTCGAATAAAAGATGACAAAGAGATGTTTTGAGATGAATTTTTAAATGAAATTTGAAATTTGGGAGAATGACGCCAAATGTGGGAATAAAAAGGCAATGATGAGGGTAATTACAATCTTGCATGCTTGTGTGATCATGATAACTAATTAGGTGACCTCACATTTACCCTTGACCATCAAGATTTTGAAAACTCATCGTCCTCTATTTTTCGGTAGAAAAAAAAGATTCTATAGCGAAGACAGTTATAAACCTGTTATATTCACTATGAAATTGTCAGGTGATTTTGTAGAAAAATATTCCATTCTGCAATTATATTCGCTACCAAACGATGAAAAAACAGGCAGGTGGAACTTGTTTGATTTGAGACCATGCATGTGAGAACAAAGTGTAATTGAGTGGATTTAAATGACATGATATGACTAATGGGGGGTTTTAAACTTAGGGTAAGGTTTTTTCATGGGATTTTTTCATCAATTTCATGAACCAACTTATTAATACCAAATGAACTCTACATGAGTGAGCTGAGCGACCCTATCAATAAATTTGAAAATTTATGTGTGATAACACTTCCTATAAGTGAAGAAAAATAAAAATATAATGGAAAAAACATGGAATTTCCCAAAGTATTATTGTGCGAAAAGCTGAGTAACATCTATTTTCTCTTGTCAAAGATTGCCATAAAAAAATCCCATGCATTTTCCTATCGTATTGGCAAGGCAAAGTGGTTATAAAAGGGAAGTGAATTGGATTAGCTATGTGTGCATTTGATGATTTATTTGTGATTTTTTATGGAATACGTGTGCACCATGGCATAAGGAGGAGGATCATATCTAACTACTCAATAAGAGATCTTAAGGAGATTTGGTTAGAATTTCTCAATCATTTTTTTCTCATTTAATGTGTGAGGTCACTTGTTTGCAAGTGTTATGTGAAATTTTCACTATTACAGACAAAGGTGAATTCCTTAGATGTAGTTCCATGATCTAGAACAAAACAAGGAAAAAAAACTCAGTTTTCCTTAGAAAAATTAGAGTATGGGAAAGAATCCTACCTAGAATCTTAGCAAGCCTTCCTTTCCTCCTTACTTGTATCGAATTATAGCTCTAACTGTTATAACTATAACCTGCACACATGACTAAAACAATAAAATGATCTACACCATAAACGTAGCATAATATAAAATATATATTCAATGAAATATCAATGCATTGAAATACATGAGTAAAAACATAACACAAAAAATATAGGAAAACAAGATTCTTTTTTTATTGATAAATATAGGAGAGAGTTTACAACAATCAATAGAAGTTTACTTTGTAGATGTCTCCCCAAGTTGAATTGTCCTTTATTTTCACAACAAACACCTCAAAATCAACCCTAATGCATGAATATGGTGACTCCCTTAGGCTCAAATAAGCAGCATGAGGGCACTATCAATATCCAAAATCCAACCCACACCTTATGCTAAGCAGTACATCTATAGTATGAGTGTGCTATTATAGGATTTACCATTCTAGGCTTGAGATCCACATATAATGGGAGGATGAGCTCAAGGGATAAGAGACAGGTCCATTATAGTAGGATCAAATAGAAATTCGAGATCCCTATCTGTGGTAAATAGTTAAAACTACCTTGGAAGCTTCAGAGATATTTTTTTTAAGAATTTATAGAATCAACACACCTGCATAAGGGAGCAACATGTGATGACTAGTGTTGGTGCTCAAGTATGAAACATGTATTGAGCACAAGTGGTCAATAAAGAAATATGCGTTGGAGATAAAAACAATGTTTTTAAGTAATTTGTCCCAGAAAATTTGAATTTATCAAGAAGTGATGCTTAGGTATTTGTGAATGGATTATGAAAAAAATTTCAAGGATGTTAATTGATCTGGTTTGTGGGAATTTTGAGTTGATGTGAAAATATGACCTGTAACAGCATGGGTTAGATATATTAAATAATTTAACAATATGAATATATGATATTTTCAAGGTTTCAGAACCTTAAAATATTGTTTCACTATATACTTGGATATCTAATTGTAGAGATATCATTGATTTGAACAGAGAGGTGGTGGGAGGCAGATCTTGTATTCTTACCTGTTTATTTCTACCCCATGAGTTGCAAGATTGTTATATTATATAATAGATCTAACTATATAGGATTGTAGTGATAGAATTATGTGATAGTCATGAGGGTGATGCAAAGATATTCCTTTTGTATGTAGCAGTAATATATTTGAAAAACATGTTGGAAATTCCATTTTCCACTTAATGACATTATATTGTGAATGTAGAGAATGTATTTGCTAATGATAAACAATATACCATATAGATTACTTGTTGGTTAGTATTTGATCACAATGAATGAGTGAATATGATAGAATTTACTTGATTATTTATGCATGGATCCATGACCATTGAAATTTTGTATACATGAACATGTTGGTTGATCTAATAAAAAGAGGTTTTTTGTAGAGATCATCCTTTTGCAGGGGTCCACTCATAATATTTTCTCTAGTGATTCAGTTTCTTAGCTTGTGCACTTAGTTCTCACAATGAATGGAGGTTGAATTTTTTTCATTATATTGGTTTACATTGAATTATTGTTAGTATGAAGGGCAGAGGATTTTTTTGATCAGAGGTTCATGAATTTGACAAGTCCTCTGAGGATGTGTAATGTTTGTTAAATTGTAGCAAGAGGCTTCATTTGATTTGTGCCTTAGTAAAATGGATAAATTAGATTTTCCACATCAACATAATGATGTGGATTGTATTTAGTTAGAGTGACATGGCATTGTCTCCTAGTTAAATTAGTAAATTCAAGTTTACAGGCTAGAAGTAGAATTGTGCATTGGTTGATTGCTAAAATCTAGCAATCTAGTAGAGTTAGTTTTAGTTAAACACACTTATCTGAGCTCTAGTCATTATTAGAGTCAGTAAAATACCAATTGAGTAGTAATAAATATTGTTAACTCATTGATATCTCAGTTAACTAATAAATTTACTAAAAATAATCCCAGACATGCATGGAATTCGAATTTCCTAATTAGAGTGGAGGAAAATGCACATTGTAATTTTCAATTGTATACTAGTTGAGTATACATGTTTTTAATTTGGATCAAGTGATCAATTCCTTCAGGATGTGTGCAAGGAAATAGGAATTTTTCATATTTTTCGGGGATAATTTCGTCAAGGATTGTGATGGGAAATAGGAGGAAGATTGAGGCTTATTTTAACTAAGTGTTGGTTAGAGCAGGCCAGTGAATAGGAGATTAGAATTACACTCTAGTGCATGCCTCATGTGTGAATTAGTCATTATAATTGATCCATGTTATCATATGAATTAATGAAAATTAGCAGGGGGGTTCTTCCCTGTTCGGTTCCCTTGTAAAATCATTGTGTTCCTTATGTTTTGATGGTTCCATGTTATTGAATTTGTTTATATCATGTGTTTTCCTTTACACATAATAGTAGAAGAAATTTGTGTCCCTCATTTTCATTTTGAATTCATTAGCAGTAAAAAATCTCTTTCCATTTCTACATGGTATAAAATCTATGGAATACTACATAGAAAAATTTCTCTAGATCTTCTCTCATAGAAATTTTGATTTGTAGAGTTTTTGGCATAGATTCTCTTGAGTGCAGGAAAAATGTATTTCAATGGATTAAAGCTTAAGTATGCATTGGAGGGAACCTTAAATTTTTGTGCTTGGAAAGACAAGATGTAAGTTTTCCTAGATGACAATGGAGTATGGGAATACACACAAACTGATATTCCAAAACCAACAACATCATATGCACAAGCACTTGGTCATTGGAATAAATACACAAAAAAATCTAGGAGGATTATTCTGGATGGTGCCAAAGATCATGTGGTTTCAAACTTGCATAGAAATGAGACTCATTTATCAATGTGGAAAATGCTCAAAGATATATTCCAGAGCAGACATTATGCCAGGAAATTGGCATTGAGAGATAAATCCAAGAGCATTCGAATGTGGCAAAAAATGAAATCATTCCTCATTACCTATCTAGATTCACTCAGGTTTAAGATGAACTTGTAGGGTTAGAAGAAAATGTTTCATTATCTGAACTTGTGAGCTTAACAATCCTTTTCCTTCTTAAATCTTGGAAAAACTATCAATTTTTAGTTAATGGGAGAGACACCCTACCATATTGGGAGAGAATTTGGTTTGATTTGGTAAAGGAGGAGATCAAAATAAGCAATGGAGATGGTGTCACTTCTAGAACTGGGGAGGAAGAAATATTTCCCTTGACAAGAAAAGGAAAGAAAACCAAGGGAAAGGGAGAATCTAGCCAAAACTAGGTCAAGAAGAAGAACCTCAAAAAAATGAAATATATTCACTACCATGAATATGGAAACTATGTAACCAAGTGGCCGCACAAGAAATATGGGAAGAACCCTATAGAAGGAGCAAGAGGTGATTCTCTCACATAACAATTCGAATTGGATTTAAGCCTCATTGCATGCATGTCAAGTATTGTACAAGGAGGTGTATGGTACTAGGACTCTGGAGCCTCCTTTCATATTATAAGAAGAAAGGAGTTGTTTAGAAGTCTAGAAGAGAAAGACCTACAATTACACATAGAACATGGAGATTATGGGAGGTATAGTACCAAATGGATTGGTCTTTTCACCTTTAAGAGGGATTTAGGCTCCCATATTCACCTTAAAAATGTAATGTATGTGTCTGGGTTGAAGAAAATTTTGAATTTTGTACCTATATTGGAGGGAAGAGGATATAATGCGGTGTTCAGTAAAGGGAAATATTTTTTGAAACATGTTGTTACTAGACAAGTAAAACAAATTGGTGTTAGAGTGAAAAATATCCACAAGTTAGAGGTGGATGCATGCGCTACATTAAGTAGAAAAGTAGAACATGTTGAGTGTCGAAATGTTGGAGAGCTCTGGCATAAGTGCATGGGTAACTTACACCATGGATCTTTGAAAATAATTCAACAGATCACCATAAGACTTCCAAAATGTACCCTTAGCTAACATGATGTTTGAAAGGAATGCAACCTTGGAAAATATGCAAAATATTCCTTCTAAGGATGAGATAGTAGAGCTTGATTCATCTTGGAGTGATTCCACTCTAGTGTGTGTGGAAAATTTTCTAAAATATAAGTTGCAAAGCACATGTATTATGTAATCTTCATATACGAATTTTCCTGCAAATCTTGGATCTATTTTATGAAGAAGAAATATGAAGTGTTTGCAATTTTTTTTTAAATTCAAATAATTACTTGAAAATGAGTCTAGATAGAAATTTAAATCCCTAGGAAGTGATAATGGAGGATATTTTGTGTCTAATTCCTTGAAATTATTTTGTTCCAAGGAAGGTATTATAAGATAATTGATTGCACCTAACAACCCCCAACAAAATAGGGTGGTAGAGATGAAAAATAGAAGCATTATAGGGGTTGTAAGAGAAATGTTGCATGACCAAGGATTTCCATTATCCTTGTAGGCATAAGCTTGTAATACAATAGCTTATTCGTAGAACCAAATCCCTCAAAAAATAATTGGAATGATCACACCCAAAATAGGATTTCTCTAGGAGGAAGTGAGATTTCTCCCATTTTTGAATTTTTTGAGTTACAATCTATTTCCATGTCTCCAAGGGTAGCAGGAAAAATTTGGACCTTACAGCTAAGATGGGGATCTTTGTAGGGTACAAAAATATACCTCATAACTATCAGGTGTATTTTCCCTCACTCAAGATGATAGTAATGAGGAGAGATCTCAGATTTGATGAGGAGAAGACTATGTGAACGTCTCTCGAGTGAGAGATGAGTATTCCACCAGAGGAGGGGCTTTTGGCTCCAAAGGAGGAGCCTCATTCAAAGCCTAAGGATGTTGTGGAGTAGCCACATGTAGAAGAGAAGATATCAAGTAGAGTGGAGGCACCTAATCAACCATAATCTTCCAAATAAGGGTAGAAGAGAACAAGAGATGCTCATGGTTTGGTGTAGGATGCGCAGGAGCATATGGGAGCTCCTACATCCTTGCACAGGAAGAGGATATCGCTAGACAGATATACTCATTTTATGGAACTCATGACATAAATCATTGATTCTGAGCCTTCTTCATTTGAGGAGGCAGTTTCCCAACTAGTGTGGGTAGATTCCATGGTTGATTATCACTCCATCATGAAGGACAATGTATGGGAGGTGGTGCCAAGTCCAAAGAAAAATTTAGTACTTGGCTCTAGATGGATATATAAAATGAATCATGTAGCTAATGGCAGTATTGAGAAGCATAAGTCTGAATTTATAGCCGAAGGCTTGTCACAGTTAGATGGATTTGATTATCAAGAGAAATTTTCCCCATTGGTAAGATATTCCTCCATAAGAACCATTCTAGCATTACCTGCACAGTTAGGGTGGAAGATCCACCAAATGTATGTGAAGAATTCCTTCCTAAATGGAGTGGTTGAGGAAGATATTTACATAGAGCATACTGAGGGGTTTGATACATTTAACAGGGAGACACATGTTTATATACTTAGGAGATACCTTTATGGTCTCAAACAAGAACCGAATGCATGGCATACTTGCATAGAATCTTATCCCAATGGAATTAGCTTCACTAAGAGTGAAGAAGATGTCAATATCTACTACATTGCAGTAGATGGAAAATTACTTATCTTACTCTTGTATGTAGATGAATTGATATTGAAAGGCAATGAGATGTTGATCTAGTATTGCAAGGATTATCTTTACAAGAGAGTTAGAGATGAATGACATGGGGTTGATGCACTACTTCCTTGGTTTGGACGTGTGGCGGGGAGATGGAAAGAGCTTGTTGGGTCATGGGAAGTATACCTATGAAATAGTTTAGAGACCCAATATGCAGGACTACAAGCCTATATAAACTCCTCTAGGTACCAACTGAAGGAAGGAGGATTATTCTACAAGAGATGCAATAGATGCCACAACCTATAAATAGATATTGCATTCCTTGATGTATTTGGTGAACACAAGGTTTGACATATGTTTTGTGGTTAATCAGCTTAGTCAATTTATGGTGTGTTACACCAATTTTTGGTCATCTAACATCTTACTATTAGAGGGACTAAAGTACACCATGTAAGACCAATTTTACCATAGTAAAATTTCTTTCACTATGAGAAATAACTTAATAACCCATAGTTTATTAAGTTGTTTCTGGTCTAAATAGGAAACCCCATGAGGAATAATTAAATAAATCCTTATTTGTTTGAATTTTCTCTAGGGATAATTAACTAAACCATTTTTTAATTAATATTCTTGGTCATATCTAACCGTAAACAAGAAAATTAATTAGATAAATCATTATTTATCTTATTATTTTCTAGGAATATTTATTTAAATCATTATTTAAAAATATTCCTTATTAAATTTGACTAAATCATTTATAAATAATTGAGTAAATCATTATTCATTTAATTATTCCTTAACCACATTATTAAAATAATAAATAAATAATTTATTTATTTATTATTTCTAAATAAAGGGATTTGACCAAATTTAAATTCCTTTTCCCTCCAACAAAAAAAATAAAATATTCCATAAAAGTGGGATCTAGATTTGGTTAATAATATTTTAATGATGCACCAATATCTAGACTAACTCAATATTTTGTTATAAATTGAAGGGTTTTCCATTTATTCACTACCTTTTGTTGCCTTGAGATCACCTTTTGATCTATACTTTCGGTCTAACTTTGATCCTCCATCATTGTCATATTTTTCTATTTTTTGCTTGTGAACTCCCTTTGTGTTCCACTTTTGTCTGGGTTTTCAGCACCATCAAGAGAGAGAGATCTTGGATCTGAAGTGCCGAGAACTTACAAGAACCCATCCCATTAAGGGGTACTGGTAACATATTTCTATGTTTCCTTCTCAGGTGTCATAATACAAAAAATTATGTATAAATTCTTTTCTTGCCCATTGGATGTATGGAGAAAAATATTGCTTATTTTTGTTGTTTAATGTCTTTAACTGCATAGATTTTGATTTTTTTAGCATTTGTTCTGATCACCTACTACATATCTAAGGAAATTGATAGCCAGATTTGATATTAGGGCTATTTTTTATGCACAACTAAAGTGATATTTTTTCATACGCTTGCAATTAGAATGCACACTAACAACTGGCAAATCCACACAGGTTTTTAATTACGACAGTTGTCATTTTTCAGATCCCTGCATGATTAGCTGCTTCAACCACTAGGTTTTTTCTTCATCTTCTTATTTTTCATTCCTTGATGTTGTTTTTAACCTTTATTTCCCTAAAACAATAAAATTCTAAATTTCGAGTGTTTTCGGACCTTTTTTTGTAGGTAACAGGTATCAACCATAGTAGAGAGGAAATTTTTTTCTGAAACCTACTCCCGAGACAGCAAAAACTGTAGGTAACAATTTTTGGCCCAAAGCCTATGACCTCAGCTCTCAGGTAGTAGATACCTGCCTAAAAACTGTGACCTGAGTGGAAAACAGGTCAGAACCTACAACCTGTAATTTTTGGGGGATTTTTTCTTTGATTTTCAGGGTTTTTCTAGGGCACTTTTCATGGTTTTTTGAACTTCTTCTTTACCCATATTGGACCAGTACTTGCTTAGTTTTACTCATCGAAATAGGAACCAATCCCCCTAGGGCTTCAGTACACTTCCACCTTTTCAAGAGGAGTTTAGCTGAAGTAGGTCTTCTGAGATTTCAGTGTTTTTCACGCATTTTTTCAGATCTGAACTTGCATTTTTAGATCCGTTTCAGATTGGTAATTTATCCATCCAAAACACATTTTTTCAGTTTTTTTTGTCCTCCTTTAGGGTCCCCTGCGTTTCCCTTAGGTTATAGACTTTCACCACCTATTTTTCAGCATTTTTCCCTCTGGTTTCTTGTTGTTTTTTGCACCTCTTTCCAGGAAACCTGAAATTTAAATCCCTGTCCCTCTTGGCCTTATATCCATTGGCCATTTCATGTGTTTTGAGTAGATTTTCCCAC
The DNA here is from genome assembly GCA_034641835.2 of Pinus albicaulis. NCBI lineage: Eukaryota > Viridiplantae > Streptophyta > Pinopsida > Pinales > Pinaceae > Pinus > Pinus albicaulis. The sequence continues at coordinate 849,614,269 of CM076583.1, forward strand.
CCATATACTAGTTGTTGGGAAGGCCTCCTCCTTGAACACAAATTTCATCAAATTTGGAATTAAATAGTGGATCTAGAAATTTTAAATAAACAAAAAACTCAATTCTATTGATTATCTTGTAATGAATTTTTTCTAATTTTATTGAAATATGTGTTCTTGGGTTTAAATTTGTGCATATTTAGCTGCTTATTTTACTATCGCTTTCAGTTTTATTTTATATTTATACAACATATTTTTTTCTTTTTTCTCTACACACGTCTGGGCTTAATTAAAATTAACACACTTATCACATACACCCACACCTAAAGCAAAGGGTGCTTGGTTTAAACCACCAAGCCAAGGCTTAAACATTGTAATCAATTGATCTGCACCTCCCTGCCCTTGTTTACCTCTCTTCCTGACTAGTTTTCGTGTATATTTTCCATCATTGCGCCCTGAAGGTGTTTATCCCAAAGACTCCAATGCCTTCATCTCCACCGCGTAGGGTTTGAGTTCATCCTCTGCCGTGTCCCCATTCCAACTGTAATTATGGTTCATCGGGTTCCCCTTCTGTTTCTATCCCCAACTCTCCACCACCTTTCACATTCGTCATGTGTGGTTCAGGACCTAACACTAGTGGTGGCCCCGACCCTAATGCTAGAAACACTACTAGTGGTGTTGCAACAGGAACTATTTTGGCTGCTCCCTTGCTTCCTTTTATGGCAGCACTAAGACTTCCCGATTTTAGCTAGTTGATTAATGACCCCATACACCATGATCCAGCTTGGCCTGCTATGCCAAACAAGCTTCCTTCAGAAATCCCTAAGTTTGAAGGAAATGTTGGAGAGGATCCTACCAACCATGTTCATTCTTTCCACATGCGGTGTTCATCTAACTCTATCACTGACGACTCTGTCTATCTTCATTTATTATAGCGTATGCTTACTGGAGAAGCTTCCAAGTGGTATGTCGACCAAGGCGTTGCCTCTCATACTACTTTTGTGACTCTTGCAAAGGCGTTTCTGTCCTACTTCCAGCTTCCCTTTTTCTATGACACCCATACCGAACTCTTGACCTCTTTCCATAGAACTTATTCCACCCATCTATTTGACCATGTTCATTAATGGTGTAGAAGGAAGAGCCTATGTCGAGCCCCTGTTTTCGAAGGCTGTGTCTACATGGACTTGTTTCTCAGATCCCTTTTTCCCTCTATTAGTAAAGATGTCACATCTCACTTTCCTCGGACTAGGGAAGAAGCCCTCCAAATTGCATTAAATGACTTGATATACGCGTAATATAGTTATGTTTGTACCATTTTACTTTATCTCCCTAAACCTGGTGGTGCCAACACACCAGGGGAATCTCATGTCACTGACGGTATCGTTGGATCCCTTTTACATCAGTACACTCATCCTCCTATGGTTTATGGTTTCCCTTAGGGAGGGGCCACCTCCTCTAGCACTTTTCCCCCTCCTGGCAGAATGTATCTAGGACATGGCATGCCTCACACCTTTGCCCAACCACATCCTCCGATGCCAGGGAATAATTTTTCCCAACCTATTTACCCTAATTTTTCTCAATCTACTTACTATCTGTATCCACAACCCGAAGCTCTAGCTCCTCTAGCACAAGAACCTCCATCTCCCATGCCTTATCCAGGTCCGCATCAGAAGCCACCCCCCCCCCAAGGTCAGGTGTATGCACATCAGTGTGCAACTAATCCTCCCACTTCAAAAAAGAAGAGGAAAGTAAATTAGAACCAACCCGATCTAGGTAATCCAGGAAAAAATCCACAAGGGAATACATCTAACACTGCAACCCAACAACATGGCACTCAGCCCAAGCAGGATAGGCCTCTTCACACGAATAAGTATTGTTATTTTTTCCATGTCTGTGGTCACTATACCCATGATTGTCCCCTTTTACCTAATATGGGTCAAATGTGGGAAGCTCTAGCAGCATCTCGAGGACAAAAATGCTCTTCTTTTGTTCCTCCTAATGCTTCACCTATCCAACTGGCTGTGTTTACCAATCCTTTCCCTCAGAAAGGATACATGGCTGCCCAACCCCCTAAAAGTCAGGCAAACACTCAACCTCCCCCATTTGGTACCCCTGATTATGAGATCCTCATGATGAACTCTGACCAGGCCAATACCGTGGGTCTCAAACTTCAGACTCAGTCACACCAGTACACCAAGCCTCCCGCTACGTCCGTAACCAATCCCCTATCTTCAGGTTCCACATAGCAAATTTCAACACCTAATGGTCATTTACAGATCCCTCAGCCTAAGGTATAGGTACACACCAACATCCCCAAAGGACTGTTACGCCAAAACATTGCTTTCAATAAAGCCCCCCACACCTACAGTATAGTAGATGACTTGGCGCAATCCCCTGCCACCATGTCAACGCTGGAAGTCCTCCAATCGTTCCCTTCACAATGAAAATCTCTACTAATTTCTATGGGCATAGTGGATCCTTCAGATGATCATTTGATTGTCTTTGATGTTGACTATTCAGAGCATCCACCCCTTCCTACATCCTTCACCTTCCAAATATCTGTCAAGATCCGGAATGCCAACGTCTCCCGATGTATCATTGACAAGGGGGCATCCACCTGTGTGATGTTCTCTTCCATTTGGAAACAACTCAAATCCCCTGAGTTAGTACCTTCCAATATCACCCTTTGTGTGTGGGATGGCCACTCTTCCCAACCCCTTAGCATGTTCCATAACTGTCCTATTACTCTTGCGGGAAATTTTTTTTATTTTGATGTTGAATTCATTGATGCCCCCTTATACTAAAACATTCTATTTGGTTGTAACTACACTTATGTGATTTCTTTTGTCCCATCTATAGTTCACCGTAAGATCTGCTTTCCTCACAATGGAAATATCGTCACTATAGATCAACTGACATATTACGAATCGAAGTCTCAAACCTCTCCAAAGTCCATTATTTCTTCAGTGACTAATAAACAAGCAGTTGAACCTCCGACCAGTGTCTCACCCAGAGTATATAAAGATTCCTCTTTTCCTGGTTCATTCCCTGGTCTCCCCCTCCTATCTCTGACCCTAGCTCGTTGAATGTTTGCATGATGCAATCATCTCGATCCGACCTCAAATGGTCTGGTTCGACTATTCAGCAACCTTGCCCTTTGCAACCTAGTCCTATTACTTCAACTCAACCTTTGGGACCTCCTCCCCAAGGCCCTTCATCTATAGCTCATGTCCATTATCCTATATTTCCTCCTGGAACAGTTCCCCCTAGTTTTAACCATCTAGGAGTTGTTCCTCCTGACCATTACCCCTTTGGTCAGATACCATTCCTTGCTCCCCCTTCTGGAGTATTTTCAGTACTTGTTATGGATACCTTGACCCTTCTCAACATGACCCTAGGGATCCTAGTCTGGTACATTAATCCCTCAGCTAATACCTCGCCTGGTCAGCTCAAACCTTACACTGCTTTTACCCCGGTCCAACGAATCACTATGATTCCTCCCTTTGCTTCTCTGCCTCAGCCACCTCAACAAGAACATACTCCTATTGCGAAATATGAATGAATTGGAAAAAGAGACCAAGAGCAACATTTTGCTTAGGGCCATTAGACCAGAATATCTTGAGGTCTTAAATCTAATGGGAGCAGGAGATGTATCGAAGCTGAGTTATGATGATGTGTGTGATATTTGTAGAAGATATTCAAGAGGAAACTCCAAGGTTGTAGGTGGACCAAGAGATCCTTCTTCCAAGCTTGTCAAATCAGTTGTCAGAGCTGGAGTAACTAGAGCTGAAATGGGTAATTTATTTGAAAATTTTAAAACTGATATTCTTAGCACTTTATCTTCACAATTGGATGTTTTGCAGGCTAAGAAGAAATAGGAGAAATAGGATGAATTGGAGAAAGCCTTGGTGGGGTTATGCTCCAAATGCAGGAAGAAACATGCTCTAAGGGAATTCCTTATTGACAGTATCGAGGTATGTCGAATTTGTGAGGATGAGCATTCCACTGATCAATGTCCTTCTCTGACTAAAATTAAGGCAACATACATGGAAGATCAAGGAGTTGTCAATGCACTTTATGTAATGGAAACTCAGAGACCATAGTAGCCACGTCCTACAGGTATATCACTGTCAAATTTCAATTTCCTTATGCTCAAAATCAGATGTGGAATGTTCCAATGCCCTGGAAAAGTTGGCCTCCTCAACATCCTTGGCATGGGAACTATGCTTATTCGACTACACAGAGTTTCCCACATCAAAAATTTTATTCACAACCCACACCGCAACAAATGATACAACCACAACAACAACTTCAATTGAATGCTCCACCAAATCAACCTCGTCCCACTCAAATTCCTTCTCAGCCAGTGTCTAACCCCAATAATAGAACCATCTGATCCACTCACAACATTGGATTGGTCACTTATCCCACTTTTTCTACCTACTGTATTGCATCCCAACTACTGTAGGAAGTTTTTGTCCCTGTTTTACAGGAATTTCCCGTATCTCAGCAGGAAATTCCTGCTCCTGTGTTGCAGGAGCTCCATGTACAGTTGCAGGAATTACCTATGCAGCTGCAGGAAATCAACCTTTGGTCAGGAAGAGTGGTGAATCAACCCAAAATAATTGAGGATATTGTAGAGAAAGATAACTTAGAGATTCTTCAAGAGGAAATCACACATAAACCAACAAAACCATCTACCTCAAGGCCACAATAACCTTCCTCATCTCATATAGTCTAGCCTCCTTTTCCAGAGAGGTTGGAAATGGAAATCAAAGAAAAACAACCCGAATTTGATATTGTATCCTAACTAAGAAACATGTGCATCATGATCCCATTGCTGCAAGAAATAAATGACATCCCAGTATATGCTAAAATGGTGATGGAACTATGTACCAAGAAACCAAGGAGACAAAAGAAAGAATCCTCAACCATTCAAGTAGGTGGAAAGCTTCCAAGCTTAATGTCTACTGGGTTTGTTACTGAAAAATATGCGGATCCCAGAATCCCTATGGTTACCACCTTTATCAATGGATATCCCATAAATAACACTTTGATTGATTTATGTGCAACCATCAATGTGATGACTATGGAAAATTTTTCGCATATAGGATCCCTTGACTTGTTACCCACTCCTACCATGTTATAGATAGGTCTAAGGTAAAGCCAAAGGGTGTTTTAGAAGAAATCGTCATCTCATTAGATTCCTGGGAGTATCTGCATATTTTTATGTTCTTCAACCTAAAAGTAACTTTGGAGGGCACCCATTGATCTTGGGGAGACCATGGTTAGCTACGGTTGATGACTACATAGGGTGTAGATCTAGAAACATGACTATCACTCATGGGGCTGAAACAAAGCACATTAACTTGTACCCCCCTGTTAAACCCCTTTTGAGATCAGAAAACACAAAATGGGTTGAAGAAGATGAAGAAGAACATGATTCGTAAGGTACCTTACCAGTTTTAACAATAGCCCAAACCATGAGTCTTAAGGAAAATCCTGAAGAAGATCTAATAAATTGTTTTATTTCTAATCCTTATTTCCCGCGGCAGTTAGAAGGACAATCTAGTCCTAATTCAGATATCATTACTAATCTGCAAGATTTTTATGAAGATAGTTCAGCTTCTGAATTACAGTCAACCCTCTTATTTGCATTTCCTGCATATTCAATGTCTGAATGGGGGAGTAAGGCAGTATAATTTTTTCCTGAAAAATCTTTAATCATTAATTTCGCCTTAACTCCAGAACAAGAAAATAAATTAATACAAACATTGATAATATTTTTAGACACATTTGCCTTGGAATATACCGATATGAGAGGCATTCACCCAAACACATGCATTCATCACATTTATATAGAAGAAAATGCTAGGCCCGTAAGACAACCACAAAGGAGGATGAACCCTGCTTTAAGAGAAATTGTAAAAGATGAATTAAAAAAGTTGTTAAATGTAGGATTCATATATCCTATTTCAGATAGTCAATGGGTATCCCCACTAGTCATTTTCCCCAATAAAAATGGTAAATGGCGAGTGTGCATAGAATATAGCGAATTAAGCAAAGCTACATTAAAAGACCATTTCCTTTTACTATTTATAGACCAAGTACTTGACACTTTAGTAGGGAAAAATTACTTTTCCTTCCTAGATGGATTTAGTGGATATAATCATATTAGGATAGCTCTAGAGGATCAATAAAGGACAACATTTAGATGTCCCTGGGGTACCTATGCATTCAAATTCTTACCATTTGGTCTATGCAACGCACCAGCCACATTTTAGCGAGCAGTCCTTGGTATTTTCTCTGATCTTTTCCATGATTGCGTAGAAGCCTATATGGATGAGTTTACAGTGATGGGTGGTACTTTTGAAGAATCTTTACTTAATCTTGAAATTTTTTTACAAAGATGTAGAGAAACTAATCTTTCGTTAAGTAATGAATTTTTTTTATGATTATGACCGAAGGTATTGTTTTGGGTCATCATGTTTCTACGCAGGAATAAAGGTTGATCCAGCATTAAATACTGAGGTTATTGTAAAACTATCCCCACCAACTAATCAAAAGGGAGTTAGATTTTTTCTTGTACATGCAGGATACTATAGAATGTTTGTTGAAAATTTTACAAAGGTAGCCTCTCCATTATTTAAATTTTTGACTAAAGAATCTAAATTTCATTGGAATGATGAATGTCAAGCTGCATTTGATAAACTCAAGGAAAAAATTTCTTCAGCACCTATCTTACGAGGCCTATATTTGAATTTTCATTTTCATATTTCCACTGATGCCTTTGATTCAGCCATAGGAGTACTATTGGGTCAAAAGGAGGATCCTGTCACCCATGCTATTTATTTTTTCAGTAAAAAATCCTGTAGAATTGAATTATACAGTGACTGAAAAAGAGTTCCTTGCTGTAATTTACGCTATTAATAAGTCTAGACATTACATCACGGGCTATGAAGTTTTTATGCACACAAATCATTCTTCTCTTTGTTATCTCATGAATAAACCAATCACTAATGGCAGAATTACTAGGTGGTTGTTGCTACTACTGCAGTAATTTGACATCATGGTAGTGGATAAGCCATGAAAAGAAAATCAAGTAGCTGATTTCTTACCTAGGCTTAATCATGTAGGTGAGGATGTTCCTATTAATGATAAATTTCTAGCTGAAAACCTGTTTTCCATCTCTGTTAAAACACCTTGGTTTATAGACATGGCCAACTATCTTGCTACAGGAAATTTTCCACCTTAATTTTCATCTAATAAAAAAAAAGAATCATTAGGAAAATTGTTGATTATTCTTGGATTAGGGGAGATCTTTTTTTCACATGAGCTGATTTGATTATTCACAGGTGTGTCAAAAAAAATGATATCTATGACATCTTAAGATCCTACCATGATGAACCATGTGGAGGACACTTCGTAGACAAGCAGACAACTTACAAGATCCTTCATTCAAGTTATTACTGGCCAGACCTCTTCAAGGATGCAAAGGAGTATGTTCGAAAGTGTAATAGAAGCCAAAGAATGGGGTGGCTTGTACAATCAGATGAGATGCCTTTGTAGCCACAGGTTCTCATAGAACCATTCGAGAGGTGGGCTCTTGAATTTGTAGGTCCCATAAACCTTCCATCGAAAGGTAATAAGTATATCTTAGTTTGTACTGATTATGTGACAAAGTGGGTGGAGGCAAAAGCACTACCTAGAGAAACAGAAAAAGCAATGGCAGAATTTCTTTTCTCCAATATTTTTGTAATATTTGGAGTACCTAGGAAAATAGTTACTGATTAGGGTGCTCATTTTGTGTCTAATATTATGTAATAAATTGTGAAAAAATATCATATTAGCCACCGGAATTCCACCCCTTATCATCCACAGGCCAATGGGCAGGTGGAATCAACCAACAAGGTGTTGGAAAAAATCGTTACCAAAACAGTTCAATTACATAAGAAGGATTGGTCTGAAAAACTTCTTGAGGCCTTGTGGACTTACCAGATCACATGGAGGGGTACCACTGGCTTTACTCCATATGAACTAGTGTATGGAAAAAAAAAATTCTACCCATTGAATTTAAGATCAAAACCTTTAGAATGGCATCAGAATTGGGTATGAACTTCGATGAAGCACAACAACATAGAATCTTGTAGCTCAACGAATTAGATGAGATTAGGCAGGATGCTTTTCAGTGTACTGACTTGATCCAACAACAAAGGGCTAAATGGCATGACAGACACATCAAAAAGAAGCAGTTTAAAGAGGGAGACTGGGCATTCTCGTATGATTCTAAATTTAAAAACTTTAAAGGGAAATTTAAAACACATTGGCTAGGACCCTATGAAATTGAGAAAGGTTTTGATAATGGATCTGTTTGGATTAAAACTATTGATAATGAGAATTTTATATTCTTGGTGAATAGGCATAGACTCAAGCTATACCAAAAACCATAATCCAAGGAGTAATTTGTGAAGGAAATTGTGAAGAAGAAAGAGCTGGAGATGGTAAGGGAAGTGATCCTTCCTTCCACTATCTCTTCATGATTTTCCTGATGGTGCAATGATCTCACTCTGTTCCTCCTTGAGCTCGATAAACCACGATATGAATGCCTATTGGGTTTATGTTTATCCCTTTTTCAAGACCCAATGGACTATTATGGAAAAGGAACCCCTTGGAGTCTTCTTTTTTAGTATTTCAGACTCTCTAAAATTGAAATCTGGAGAGCATGGAATGCCCTGGGCTCATTAAAAACATAGGTAAATAGATCCCTTGCAATTCTTTCAATAAATTTGTTTTTCCAATTAATCTATGGATTGCTTTTGTTGGACTGATGTGGGATTTATTAAGGCCTTCCTTCCAAAAATTATGGCCCATCAACATCCGCAAATTATCTGGGTACAGGATTTGGAGCCTTGTGATGCCTTGAAGCTTGTATGCCCCAATGAAATGCTATCTCACTAGTGGTAATGGATAATAATTATGGCTTCTTTACTACTGGATAGTAGAGGGGGTACAATAACAACTCATATATTCACACCTGGTAGGATGCATCAGGGTACCTTGGTCCTCACTCTCATTAATGGTGATGGACCTCACATCGGTTAACAGTTGACCTCAATGAGTGGTAATCCAATGAGCCCATTGCACATTCAACATCAACACATTCATTCATGTGAAATTGACTATACACAATGGTTGGAGAGAGCGGTTCCTACAAATTCAGCTTCAATTCCTGTAGAATGTTCAGCAGTTATAGTTTTGACTTCCTAAAGAATGTTCACAGTTATTTTAATTCCTGTAGAATGTTCATTAGTTGTAGTTCATTTCCTGAAGAGAATTTAACAGTTATTTCTATAGAATTTTCAGTGGTCATAATTTTAATTCCTGCAGAGAATTAAACAACCAGTCCTTAATTTTTGCAGAAAAATTGTTAAACACAGAAACACCTGGATTTCCTAAAAAGACAAGAGAAAAGAAAAAAAAATCATTAAAAAAAACATAGATTAAAATCATGTAATAAACTATTAACAACTCATTATGTGGTTAAGGTCATGGATTATATGCCTAATGTAATAGGTTATCATTGCAAGAGCAGGCTATGTCATCAAGTTCAGGTCTGTTGGAGGTAAGCGGTAACGTACAACCTGTGATAAGGCTCTCGAGGTAAAGGTATAATGACACTTAATTTTCAATTTTTTGCATATCTAACGCTATGGTAACACTTTGCAGCCATGGGTCGTTATGAAATTAATCCCATGACCTGTCATCATTTCACCGGCAATGTTTTTACTTTCTAGATTTATCATGCAGGTTGGATCATGAGAGCAATCATTATCACAACCTGCCACCGAAAAAAACTTTTTATTTTCTATTTATTTCCTCTCATTGTCGAACTATTACATAAGTATCTGACCACATTTTGATTTTTTTGTCCATAATTTCCTTGTCCATTTTTCCCCTTCTTCCATTTTTCTCCTCCGCCATGACTAAGATTCGAGCCCCTGTCATATTCAAGCCTCAGAGTCTTGCGCTGCTAGAATCTGATCCTCGCAGCAACATGAGAATAGAAAAGGCAAGATGGTTTCCTTTCTTTCAAAGGTTCAGCGGGCATAATTCTGAAGTAACCAAATATTTTTCCTTGAACTTAAACGGGGGCAAAGCAAAGGTGGGGAACATCCAATTCAGGCTGACAGAAGAACTGGTGGCAAGGGCATGTGGGATCCTACAAGATGTGTTAGGTAAACATGACTCGGGGTAGAGTCAATGTTGACTAGGGTAATAGTAGTGGTTTTGGGGCACATGGTTTTGTGCACCCATGGTTTAGAGCCCATGGTATTGCATGAAATGGAGCCTATAAAAAGGCTGGGAAGACTTCATTGTAATATAGGCCTGGAGGTGAGCGGTGAAAGCTCACTTGGCTGGATTGGCCAGGGTTTTGGCCAATGGTTAATGAAATTTCATTGGTTCGGTTTTTCCCTGGATTTGGGGTTTTCCCGGATAAACATTTGTGTTTATGTTAATGTTTTTTTGCTGGCTCTTTATGTTTATTTCTCTCAGTAAAATTGTTTATTATTTCTACCGTAAAATCTTAACAATTGGTATCAGAGCCATGGTTCAAGCTTTGGCTTCAAATGGACGCTTTTTTTGTTGCCAAGGGTTTATAGGGCTTGATAAGATCAATCCAAATTTGGTGGCATAATCCTAGGTGAGTGAATCGATCATGGGATGGCCATGGGGCAGGCCTGGGCTACACAGATTTGAGATCACAAAATGGGTTTCAATGATATACCCATATAAAATTGATGAAGCATGCATTAAATGTGAAGGAAAGTGTGCTATTAAAGGAGGATCACAATCTGTTCAAGGAATTACGAAGTGCGCAACACAAAGAACGGTGGAAACTCAGTGAGGAACAATGGAGAATATGGTGGAAACGCGAAAAAATGGATTGTTTTAGCGGATTCTGGTGGGGAGCGGAGCTTTGCATCTACGGGATGGCTTTACAGGCAGAGTATCCATGTAATGTGTTGTTGCCGGAATCTTCATGGACACTCCAAGCAAAGAGAAACTGATATCCTATCGGATGAGTATTGAGGAGACCAGAAAATATATCGGCGCTGATTCCCTCGCTTTCTTGCCTCTGCACAGGCTGAGGGAGATTTTGGGGGAAGAGGCACCATCCTTTTGTTTTTCCTGCTTCTCAGGGTCATATCCTATTCCACCTCGTGACGCCTTGCAAGAAGCCTAGGGGAAAGAAAGGATAGAGGCAGGTGAAGAGTAAGAGGATAGATTTGCATGATTTTTGAATCAACCTGAAAGAGATATTAAGTTGGCGAATTCTCTTGATTCCATATCTTTAGAAGCAGCACTGGATGTTGCACTAGTATTGAATGGTGAAAGGGATCATCCACCACAGAGTAGGGAGACTGAGCATGAGCCTAATCCTGTTGGTGTTTTATAAGAATCAACATGAGGCATGCCCTTATTCTATTCGATTCTGAAGATTTTAGTTGTTTTCAATATATCAGCATTTGTAACAATTATGAATCCCTGTTTCATGAATGGATCCTGGGAAGGTTCAACGAGGTGAAATGAAATTGAGGCCTTGTCAAAATGATAGATCAGATGTGCAGGTGGATTAATTAATTAATTGATGAACCATGTATCTGAAGAGAATTCCTAGAGGACTGGCAGTTACAGAGGCTGGTGACCCATGTAATCCGGTAGATGGATTCTTTTTATATGGACATTGATTTCATATGTACAAAGACAGTAACAAAGAAACAAATAAATATATATATTATTATAATGGAGTTAATTTTATTACATGTAAATGGGCATACTGTTGTAAGACCTGGTATGGCATGCGTACCCCTGGGTAAATCACTAGTAAAGTCTGGGTTAAACCTAGGTGATAGGGGGGATGTCAAGTTAACAATGACCTTGGGTTAAAATTTGAGGGGGGGAAGAGCTAGAGTGAGCGGGGTTGTCTCATTTAGCAAGTTTGGTTGGATTTAGTCAATAATCCCCAAGTCAAGTTTAAGGGGGGAATTGTTAGGTAAAAATGACTCGGGGTAGAGTCAATGTTGACTAGGGTAATAGTAGTGGTTTTGGGGCACATGGTTTTTTTCACCCATGGTTTAGAGCCAATGGTATTGCATGTAATGGAACCTATAAAAAGGCTGGGAAGACTTCATTGTAATATAGGCCTGGAGGTGAGCGGTGAAATCTCACTTAGCTGGATTGGCCAGGGTTTTGGCCAATGGTTAATGAAATTTCATTGGTTGGGTTTTTCCCCGGATTTTGGGTTTTCCCGGATAAACATTTGTGTTTATGTTAATGTTTTGTTGCTGGCTCTTTATGTTTATTTCTCTCAGTAAAATTGTTTATTATTTCTGCCGTAAAATCTTAACAAGATGGAGATTGGTGGTTTAAAAATTTTCGCTTCAACAAAGACATGTGCAAGGAAGGACCATTCTAACCTCGACTAGAATAAAGGGATTCTATAGGAATTCTTAAGGCGTAAGTACCATCACTTACTATTTTTCCTGTAGAAATATGTTACATGTGAAGTCCGGTTTGGCCTTTCTTTCCTATTTCATATCAGGCTCCTTGGACAATTCTAGGACAAACCTTTAAATTTTACCTATTATTTAGAAATGTATTTGATCAAGATGTCCTTGGCTGCAAAAGAGAGGGTTGCCCACATAGACGAAAACCTCTACCATCACGGGCTGGTAAAGATTATTCTGCTGGAGATCCTGTGGAAACATGAGAAGACCTAGGAGGATTTTCTGCAAGAAAATCATTTTGTGGAGGATGGAGATTCTGACTCTTTAGGGGTCAAGGAAGAGAAACCCACAGAGAAGATGAAAAAGAAAACGCGGACGCATGGACCAAATATGGAAAAAGATGATGAGGATGATGAAGTTGTGGTGACCGATGAAACTTCTAGGAAGAGCTTTCAGTAGAAGGGGCCTTTGACCCTTACAAAACAGTATACCAGAAGCCAGGCTGCCAAGCTGGCCATCAAGGATACAACAAAAGAGGGGGCATCAACTAAAAATAAAAAGGCAGAGAAGTCCCATAGCTAGCCCAAGGGAAAAGAAAAGGTGAACCCTGCTATAGTCATTGATAGGGACAATGTGTCCTTTCCATATCCCTCACTATAGGAAAGTCAGAATGAAGCCATGAAGTCGCAGGAGGATGTGAGCATGCCCCAATCATCACAAGGGAGTAATGATGGAGCGGTGACCCCATTAAAGAAACAATCTCAAAAAATGCTGGAGGAAAGTATCATAGAACTTACGCTTTCAGAATGGCTCTTGAAAGCAGAGAACGCGGCTCTAAAAGAAAATAGTCACAAGATGCAGTAGGAGCACGAAGAGTGGCACGAAAAGGCACCCCCCATCATCAAAAAGAGGCAGGCCCAAATCAACCACCTGAAGAGGAAGATTGAAGAGTATAGAGGACATATTCAAGAAGATTCTAGTCAAGCTCAGTTAGATCACCTGGATGCAGTGGCTACAGCCCAAGTGAAAAATTAGCTTTCTGTTGAAGAATGCTTCAGTTTTTCTTGCATAGGGACATGCAAGAGTTTTGGTGTAGGGGAGATGTTAAGTCTCAACTTTACCTATTTTTTCCACCTATACTAAGCCTTTCTTCCCCCATTTTTTACCTCTTTTTTCTCTTTAATCATACCTAGTCTAGCTATGTCATATAATTTTGGCTAAAAAGGGTATCATAGGCCTAAGGTATGTTGAAACAACATTAGAGAATTATTTTAACTGGTTGTGTCATTATTTCATTAATACTATAACTAGCCTTGGAATCATGCACAGATTTTTTAGATTCAAATAGTTCTTCCAATCATGCACACAGATCATAAAATCGAGATTCCTACAGTCGTTCCGAATTTCCTACAGATACGCCGATTTCTTGCAATCACCTCAAAATCCTGCAGCAAGATCGATGGTTAGCCATGATCCACTCATCCCCAGATCGAGTAAAGATATGGATTTTGAAGATAATTTGTGGTTTATGGATGCTGTCCTATCCACTGTTCTGAATCATCTTTTGAAAACATCCTAACCTTTAGATTTTCTTTTATACCTACATGGGAAGACAACTTTAGCCACGCAACGAAAACGGTCTAATCCATGCCTCTAGTCATGGACTAGGCCCAACAATAGTTTAATTTGTCAATCTGTATCTGTATTATGGGCTGTAGGCTTAGTTTAGTAATCTGTTTTGTTCAAATCCAAATATGGGATGCCAGAAATGTATAAATCGGATGTAATTTTCTTGTACAAAGGGGGGGAGAGAGTTTTTGGTTGGGTTGGAAGCTTTTGTTACAGAGCATGATATCAGACTGTAATCGACTATTATTTTACTTTAATAAAATCATATATGTTTTGTTTATTTTCCTGAGCAACTTATTTAATATTTGAAGGAGTTGTGAGTGAGGGAGGGCCCCCTTCGCTCAGAAATCCTGCAACAGAGTGTGTGTTTATTTCTGTTTAAATTATGCATTAATAATTTTCTGTAATAGCTAGTGTTTCCTTTATTTATTTCCTACAACAAACTGTAGATTCGTTAAGTGAATTAATATTTATGTTGATGAGCTCTTTTCATTTTGTCAATGCTTGTATTCATGCTTTTTAAGTTTTACCCTTGATTAGGATTGATTTCTTTTATCTTTCCTGCATCAATATCAGCAAACACAAGTGTTATAGAGGGATGATATATGTGGCTCCAAACCATTGCTGCAATAGTACTGATATAGAAAAGCAACATGAGTTGTTGAATGTTCTTTGATCTTTACCTTTTCACGGTCAATATCATAAATATTAAGTGCTATAGAGGGATGATATATGCAACTCCATAGCCTTTGTTGTGATAGTATTGACACAAGAAAGAAGCATTAGTTGTTATTTGTATAATTAATTAATGCTTGCAGTAATCAGCCTACATATACTGTGCACTGCATCTCATTAGTTTACCTTCCTGGGTTGACAATTTATATTGGGAAATTGTACATGTATAATTTGACTCAACGGGACCTACAGAGTCCATATGGGAAGCTGACCAAAGATTAAAAAATTCTGTCAGTGATGGGGGATCCCTCTACGAAGACAAACAACACAAGGAATGGTTTATCTCTATGTTAGTACCACACCTGTGTGGGCCCATGGGACAGAAAAATATCAGCTCCCAAGAGGAAGCTCTAGATATTTCCATGAAATTAGAAGTCGTGTCAAGAGATGATACGCAATTCACAATTATATATATCCAAAGCCAGCTAGAAGCAATGCAATTAGAAATTCAGAACTTGCGAAAGGATCGTGGTAAGGAATCTAGCGCAAATATTTGGTGCATACGTTGTAGGGTGTCGGGTCATACTAAGGATCAATGCCCATTGTTATCAGATTATATGATGGTTGGGGGGCCGAGCCTTCTATGGCCTGGGGAAATGGCTTCCCCTAGTAGTCCTATGCTATGGTGTGCTGATTATCAGGTAGCAGGAAGACATGATATAGATCACTGCCCACGATTGGGTTCTTATGTTCCAGAATTGAAACAAAAGTGGTGCATATTCTACTTGTATGTTGGTCATGAGGAGAAAAAATCTCAAACACTCGACTTCATGGTAGATAGGGGAAATTTATACAGAGTGCAGGTGGACCCCTCATGACCACTGTTTCCTTCTGGATGGGGGGGATCTCCCGGAAGAGGAAGGGGAGGAGGAAGACGGGAGAATGCTGGTCGAGCACGAGGACATCTGATATTTTACAATTGTGGCAACTTGGGACATTTCACATGAGATTTCCTAAACCCAACACACCAGTTCTACAGATATTTTAGGTAGTTCGACCACGTTTTTGAATACTATCCGATATTAATAAAAAACATGCAGGAGAAACAAGAGACTGCTACGCATAATTTGCAAAGGGTTAAGACAGAGCCACAAGATGATGGACCATGTTTCAATGTGATCATAGTAGCGACATTTCCACCCGGGGGGGTAGAAGAAAAAGCTGTGACTGAATCATTGATCCGGAACACCAGGGAAAAAATGGAAGGTTTATACCTAAAAAAGAAGAAATAAACCTTCACAGAAGTTCGGTGGGAGATGACCGAAGATGAAGCACCCACTGCAAAAGGTACGGTAGATACAAAAGTAGATGAACTAGTTAAGCAATTCCTCCAAGCATGTATGAAGTTGTTGTGCAACCAGAAGGTCATAGAGAATCTCCAAGCGCTAATAGATAGATGCGGAGAAAATATTTATTTATAGCTCGACGTTAAAACTTCAAACAAGATATACAAAAATAGAAAAAGGATAGGACGGGAAATGTGCATGACCATGCAGATTGGATACTATGAAATGGACTAAGTCATCCTTTTTTTAGGGTTAGAGAAAACTTCCTACCTAAGCAGACCTGGAAACGAATAGGAGAACCTAAGCTAGAATGGTCAACTATTCAGCTCCGGATGGCTAATCAGCAGAAGATCATCCCATTGGGACGACTGGAGAAGGTAGTGGTAGATATTTTAGGTGTTAAATCTTATGCTGGTTTGAGTTAATTTAGATAGTGGATGATGCAGACCCTTATCCTGCATTCTTAAGCCTAGATTGGGCTATTGACATGGGAGGTATCATGAATTTAAAAAGAAGAAGCATGATCTTTGAAAATGAATGCACAACGGTGATAGTCCCATTGGATATAGCAGAAGGAGAGTGGTACATTGAATCAGTACGGGAGGAAGAGGGTGTCAATCACATATATAAACTAACCACTCGGGACGATGACTGGATCAACCCCACGGCTGATGGCATGTTGTGCTGGGAAAAAGACAGCGAGTGCTTATTTGACTCAGACGGAGAAATAGAAAATTGGTAGAATTGGCTGCATGACATATCTGCACCAAGGTGTCTTAAGGTCACAAAAATATTCCGATGCATTTCTTCCGAGATAAGAGAACTACCCTACTTTTATGGCTCTAGTAATGTTAAAAATTTCTTTGAAGCAATTGAAGAAAATTTTCCTAAAGATCGGAAATTTTGGGCCCTTGATTTGGCCATGCGTGCAACTCCTTCACGCTGCTGGGAAACACATAAGGGAGCTTTCTAGGACTGGGGGGAATGCCGAAGGATGATGATCTTACGATTTAACATGCTAGTCAAACCACCAAAGAAACTCTTCTTGGGACGAGGGGATCTACACAAGCACTTGGCTCTATGGGTGGGAGTACAGAATGAAGACACTTGGAGTGAATGGGACCAATCCCTACCACCTAGTATTTGGACATGGAACTACACCAACGTACCCATCACTCGAGTACAATGGCTGAGGACTTTATAACGACGTTTGGACTAACAGGAGGAACTAAGAAACTCGATGAAGCCCTACAAGGTATATATAATCTGATCTTCAATGAGTCCCTCCCTAAGTAGGAGCGTATTGTGCTAGCCTGGGATTCGTAGATACAGGACATTATAAACTACAAAAATTTTCAATAGAAGACTATGATGAGGATCCTCGAAATATTGCTATCGCAAAATCAGAAGGCGAACGTGTTATTGTAGGTCTGTTTCCGCAAGAAATTGATGTCACCAAGCCCTTGAAACTGAAGGAAGTCAATAATGGCACGGAAGAGCAACCCAAGATGGCCAGGATTGGAGATTACTGGGATGAGGTCACGGTGGGAAATATCGCATAATTGCTAACCGAACATCAGGATCTATTCCCTACTAAGTTCTCCAAACTCAAGGGGATCATGGGGGATATGGGGGTCATGAGAATTAAATTGAAGCTAGATGCGCAGTCAATCAAACAATGACCCTATCGCCTCAATCAAAAGTACAAGAAAAACGTTAAGGAGGATATTGAGAAAATGGTGGCCATAGGTATTATAGAATTGGTAGAGTAGTCAAATTGGGTTAGCCCTATGGTGGTCTAGGAAAAAAGGACTAAAGGAGAGATAAGGATCTATCTAGACCTACACAAATTAATTAAATGATGCTTGCGTACATGATCCTTTCCCTGCACAAGTCTCCGATGAGATCTTGGATAACGTGGGAGGTCAGGAGGCATACTCCTTTACTGATGGGTTTTCGAGGTACCATCAGATCTGCATCGCACTTGAAGATCTTAGCAAAACAACCTTCGCAATGGAGTGGGGCTCATTCCAATACATTTTGATGCCATTTGGCTTAAAGAATGCCCCTACCATCTTCTCACATGTTGTTGTAGCCATCTTCAAGGAATTCATTCACAAGTTCCTATAAGTCTACTTTGATGATCGAACGGTGTTTGGATCAGTAAAGAACCATGTGTCGAATCTATGCATGATGCTGGATTCCTGCAGGAAACACCAAATTTCACTAAACATCAAGAAATGCATATTCTATGTCCCGTTTGGGATTCTATTAGGACATGTAGTATGTCAGCATGGATTGATGGTTAACCCAGCTAAGATCACGATTATCTTCAACTTGACAGTTACAACTACTGAAAAACAGTTGCGCTCCATCCTCGGCCACACACGTTACTACGGGAAGTTCATTCAGGGTTATGCTTTGATCACTGATCTGATGGAGAAATTGCTGAAAAAGGATGTCTCGTTCTTTTGGGATGATGAATTACAAAAAATCTTCGAACTATTAAAATAAAATATGGTGACTGCACCTATTCTTATATTCCTCGACTGGGAAAAGATCTTCCACATGCACGTAGACGCATTAGGGATCGTCCTAGGAGTTGTCTTGGCATGACTTGAAGAAGGGGACATTGATCACCTAGTGGCCTTATCTAGCATAAATCTTTCAAATGAAGAGCCCAACTATTCTACCACGAAGCGTGAAGGGTTGGCGATGGTCTATGATCTCCAAAAGTACAGGCACTATTTATTGGGTGGACACTTCAAGATATTCACAGATCATTTAGCTTTAAAATACCTGGTTAACAAGACTATGTTGGAGGGGGAAATCTGTCGGTAGCTACTACTATTTTAGGAATATGATTTTGAAATCATTGTGAAACCAAGGAGGTGAATAACGGACCAAATCACTTGTCAAGGATCGAAAATGGGGAAGAGCCAACTAACTTAGATGACGGATTTCCTGACATGTAGTTGTTTGCTATCAAGGTAATTAATTAGCACTTTTCCGATATTATCTTCTTCTTGACCACAGGCAAGGCCACCGATGGCTATTCAGTACCACAGAAAAAGGAACTGGTTTCCTGCCCAACCTATTTTACTATAATTACGGGACAACTATACAAGCTAGGAGCGGATGAGGTTCTGCAAAGGTACGTACTCAAACATGAGAGACAGGTTATCATAGCTGAGGCCCACGGAGGAATTGTGAGAGGAAATTACGTGGGTAAAGCCACTACAAAAAAGTTATTAAGGGCCGAGTTATGGTGGCCCACACTACATGGTGATGCTCTTACGTACTATCAGGCCTGCGATGCATGAAAATGAAACAAGAAGCCCTCGTGATAGGATAAAATTCCCCTACAACCACAGATGGCCCTGCAAGAATTCGAAAAATGGGCCATCAATTTTGTCGGCCCCATTAATCCCCCAGGAAAGAAGATCGGTGCTCGATATTTTATTACTGCCACAAATTATGTTACCAGGTTGGCGGAAGAAAAAGCTGTCAAGGATTGTACTTTAGATACTGCTACGCACTTCATTTTTGAAAATATCCTAATCATATTTGCATGCTCGAAGATCCTGATGAGTGATAGAGGTATGCATTTTGTTAATGAAATTATTACGGCTCTGACTGAGGAATTCTAGATTCACCATGCAAAGAGTACCTCATATCATTTGCAGGGGAATGGGATCGTAGAAGCCTTTAATAAAATTTTGGAACATGTGCTCACCAAGGTTTGTAATGCACAACAGAATGACTAGGATGTACGCATCCCCTCAGTATTCTGGGCCTATAGGACTACATGTAAGAAACTCACGGGAAACACAACCTGAAGAATGGTCTACAGGAAAGAGGCCATCATGCCAATGGAATACATCATTCCCAGCTTGCGCATTCCAGCTTTCACAAATATGGAAGACTTGGACATCATGGAGGACCTCTTAGCACAGCTAGTGGCCCTAGAAGAAGATAGGTTTATTGCTCATTTTCACCAACGGGTTCAGAAGGCTTGCGAAAAAGCATGGCATGATCGACACATTCGGCGGAATATCTTCAAGGAGGAGGAATTGGTACTGCTTTATGAGTGCCAGCTTGCGTGACACCTGGGGATGTTTCGTCAGCATTGGTTGGGCTAGTATATAGTGAAGTAAATTACCAGTGGAGGTTTAGTTAGATTGGCCACATTACGTGGAGATCTTCTACCAGGATATGTTAATGGGAGTCACCTGAAAACTTACAGGGACTCATCGGTGTCGATCAAATGACTATATGGCCGGAGTAGTTGTATAATGGCTTTTGTGCGCCTCTAGCCACAGAAACGAAGACTATAGCAATGGATGTGTAGGGATGATGCGCAGGACTAGAGTTGTGAGTGCATGTGATACAGGCATAGGTGTTGCGCACAGTGGAAAAACTAGCCATTAGAATAGGGCATGAGTGTGGAAAACTGCACTTACCATTCGACGAAGCGGGTAAGTGGAAATTAATGTGGTGGTTTACAAGGATTTTTTACCATTCCCTTAATGATGAAATGCAATTAAGGCTAACCGGGTCATTTTCCACCCTCAAGGGCTATAATATGAGGACTGTTAGTTTCATGAGATTTAATTTCTATCCTAAACACTCACGCCTTGACCACCTTGATAATATCATTTCGTCCGTCTAATTGTCGTCCGCATGACTGAGCAAGATACTCCATATGACAGTAGCAATGTTGAATTCATATTCCGAGCAAGGATGACTGCAATAAACCCTAATGAGCCTCTACCTACTGCTGCTTCTAGGGGAATTGGATTTGATGAGGTCCTTGAAGTAACCCTTGAAATAGAGGAGGTTGTCTCTACCCTGGCAAAGCAGAAGGGGAAAGAGAAGGTAAAATAGGTGAAGTGGGCTAGCAGGAAGCCTCGTACGTCCCCTCAGATTGTGCGTTCCCCTCAAAAAGTGTCTAAGGGACGGTCGTCCTAATGCACCCAAGCACCTAATGGCGCTCATGGTAGAAGGCCTACAGGAAACTCCACTAACTTGGCTACCACCTTATGTTAGACCACGCAGGGCAGGAACACACACCCCCATGAATGTTGATATCATCCGTGCCTACCTTTAGATGCCTCTAGTCCCAAAATAAGTGCCCCATCAAGGAGAAATGTTTGGTGCCCTCCCCCTCATAAAATTGGATAAACATGATCTGGGCAACCTGGACGCCTTCCCTTCGATGGCTCCAGAGCTATACCTAAAACAGGTACTCAATGGTGATGTGTTAAAGGTTGAGCCAATGGCATGGGTCAAAGGATTAGCTGGGTTAGGGATATTAAAATTACTATTCCTTCCCCACTTTTTCCGCTACAATATCACCGGCCTGGTTTTTCACCAGCTGCTGGCGCTTATTCACGATGGGTGTTAATGGCTCCAAGGTTGCATACCGATTGATGTTGCTCTAATTCATCATATAATTGGACTTCCCATGCAGGGGCCAAACCCTAAGGAAGGCAATAGAAAGTAGTTCGAGTATGAGATTACTGAAGATGTCCGAGAAAGGTACCATGTCACATGCGAAAAATGGGAAATTCAGGTTGATTCCATCATCGATCCAAGGACGCACATCAGTACCCTGATTCTTCCCTAGAAATTGATGTGAAAATTCCAGGTGATAGCTGCCCCCGCCCATGTAATTCAACTCGCTGGCAGATGCGAAAAGGGATTCTATTTCAATCGATCGCAATACTTGGTTAACAAATTTCTTGACAATGTGTGTGAGGCCAATGATCAGGTAAAAGCCTTCTACTACCCCTGGCTGATACTACTAATTGTCTTAGTTGCATGGGAGATTCTTGAAGAATCCGTCTTCCCCTCCCTCTAACCCGGCATGTGTGAAGGAGTGCGGTTAGCAAACCTATGGGACTCAAAGGATCCCAAGAGGGTTGAGGAGAATAAGACCTTTTGGGTGCTCTATGATCGGATATTAGCTGCAAAAATTCATTCCCAACCATGATTTTCCCTAGAAATCTACAACAAATAAAATCATATCGCAGCTTTTTAAGTAACCATGCATAATGTGTAGATTCGAGCCCATAGAGATCCCTCCTGGTATACCCTCCCATATATGACCACTGAAGCAGAAATTGAACAGGTAATTGCCATGTGGCCACCTGAGTGGAATTTTGCAGCCTAGGTGATCAGTCCAGGCACAACAGGTACATGTGGCCTCACCGTAGCATCAAAAGATACCGCTCCACCCATCACAACGACGGATTCGGCGATTCCTGCTTCAACGCAGCGGATGTCCCCTCAAAGCGCTACTATGCAACGAAACCTAAAGGCCCCCTAGATCAGAACCTTAATGGTCTTGATGATGCAGACGCCTTGGGGCTCCATGGTCTAAGTGTGCCCACAAACCACCTAAGGGGTCTCTGAATAAGCGTAAGTCTATTAAGCCTGGCACTGACATAGATGTTACATTGACATATGATGACCTCGAGAAGATTGTCAATGTCATCACCATTACATCTGCAGATCGCTAGACTTCTTGGGAAGACTAGCACAAGCCCACAGTGGAGGTCTTGCAATTGCAACTATAGGCTCTCCAGCTCAAAGAAGACACCCTTAAGGCGAACATGGATCAATCGAGGCAGAGTCAAGCGAGCGTGGATGAATCGAGGTAGACTAACATGGGCTAGCCGGTCCCAGTTATAGCCTTGACTACCATCACGGACCATTGGATCTGCCTTCTCCTTGGCATTTATTTTACAATGGAACCAGCTGAATTATGTACCCAAGTCTGGGCATGCTCATCAGTCGACCTCGATGTTTTTCGCTTGGCTGGTGCGCAAATGCATGAGTTATTTACTACCATCACCAGCAAACTTCAGCATCGAGAACTCCACACGCAGCAGCACCTTAGTGAGGCCAAGCAGACCATTTTGACTCAAGCTACTGAAGCCGCCCAGGTCCAAGCGGCACATGGCTCTGTGAAGACATGTCGGAAGTAATTCCTGCCTCCGCTGCACCGCAGGCCAAGGTTGAGGGCTTGGTCGCTACCTTGAAGGCATCTCGGACTGACGTACAGGTTGTGAAGGTCGATTTTGAACTTTAGATAGCATCATTGCAGGCCAAGCTACAGCCTGAGACCCCCCTGGAAGTGTGTGTCCATCGAGAAGTGTTGGTAAAAGAAGCCATGAACAATATCATGGTGCAAATCAGTCGGGGAACCATTTTGTGTGATACTTCTATGGAATTACGGTCCCAGGTACAATATGACTCTCTCCTCCATCAAATCGATCAAGAGTTGCACCAAAAGGAATAGGATTTTGAATAGCTGGAAGCCACTATGACCACCCTTGTTCAAGCCCAGTGACTAGCGCGTCTTCAGACCAGCCACACGCTCCACAGTGAAGTTATGGGGCTCCGGTGAAAGAAAAAGTTACACAACGACCATCTCATGCCCTGGGCTAATAAAGCTCTCAAGCTTTCACATGAGTTAGAATGGGATGTACAACAGTTCAACCATACCTTGGACAGTGTCACCACTACAAGTGAAGGCCCAACTTCGCAGAAGCTGGTTGATATTGCACAGATCGCCGCCATGTAGAGCCTTCCGCTTCTACCCTTGTTTCATGCCGCAATTGAGTAGATCAATGAAATGATGAAGACCCCATTGACGCTATGACTTGGGATGAGTCACGAGATTGTGTTGGGGGACTATTGGAATGGGATTCCCTAACAACAATTTTTTCCATTTTTGTAATATTTTGTAATATTTAGTTAGTGCAGGGGGTTTGGGGTGGGTCAAAACCCCAAAAAAAATGTAATGGATCAAAGGGTAGACCAAGGGTCCTCAAACCATTGTTTTCATACCATAGGATAGCGCAGGCTAGCATGCTATAAATTGATAGATAAATCGAATCTAAGGTAAGAAGAGAAGAACAAAAGTGGAATACGAACTTGTAAGAAGTTGTTAAGTGTTTGGGTAAGGGCTCCTACTGCCTGTGTGCACAGAGATCCTAAGTCCAGCTATGTGCGGACCCCGCTGGATGTGTGCGTGAGATGATAGATAGAGTCTATAAGTAAATTGAAGTACGAATGAATGGAAAGACTGTTTGATATCTAAATATTCTGTATCATGATTTCCAGCTATATGCGATCTTCTTGTTGAATATTAATGGTTTATTTATGTGCACGTGGATGTGATGCTATAGAAATAAATAAATGCATAGATCTGACTATGTTTTGTCTTGTTACATTTGATTATTGAGTTGTTAAGTCTGATTATTGGGCTTCACTTGGGTTACACGTCAATATACTATTAAAGGTTCTAGGTTAGGACTTCTCCAGCGCAGGTTTGTTAGATCTGAGGGGACACTCTTTAATTAACTCTCTCTCTCTCTCAGGGTGTGGAAACCTAGTTCCGACACCCTCCCATACTACTTCGGGTGAGACCTTCACCTAAGTAAGAATGCCATTTCTGAAAGGGTCAGTATTGTCTGGGTTTGTTGGCAAACCTTAAAACTGAACCTGGGTTAGGATCCTTATAGCCAATAAGAGTGGTGAAGTGACCCTTCTAGGAAAAAATGTTTCCTGGTGATGTATCCAATCACAAAAATCAAAAGGTTGGCTACCTAAAATAAATAAAACATGCATTTTAGGAGGGAAATGCTAAGGGTAATATTTCTTAATATAGAGTGCATTACGAGGATTAGGAAGAGGGTGGCCTTTGAAATCCTCTAGGTGGTATGCCCCTTTACCCAAATCCTTACTGATTATGTAAGGGCCTAGCCATAATGAGTCAAACTTCCCATGACCAAGGACATCATGAGCCTGGTCATACATTATAACAAAATCACCTTCATGAAAAGTACGAGGGTGGACTTTTCAGTCATATTGATCTTTGGTGTGTTTCTTAGCCGCTTTGGTGGTTTTCAATGCATCCCGATGGTCTTCAGAAGCGCACTCAAGCATGGTAAGTCATTGTTCTAAAGGTTGGGTGTGAGGGAGAAGTTTGAAGGCTAGATTAATGGAATGGATTTCACACTTGACTGTTAGGATTTCCTCCACGCCAAAAATAAGGTGGAAAGGAGTAAACCTGGTGGAATTTTTAACAGAAGTTCTATAGGCCCACAAAGTAGGGAAGAACATAAGGTGCCAGTTGCTTGTGTGATTACTCACCATCTGTTGAAGCATGGTTTAAGGATTTTATTGATCGCTTCAACTTGGCCATTACCTTGGGGGTAATAGGAGGATAAATATTTTTCTCAAAACCCAACAGAGAGGATAGCTCACGCAATATCTCATCTTCAAAATGTCGGCCATGGTCAGAGACCAATTGTTTTGGACCTCTAAATCGAGCGATAACATGGTGAAAGAAAAATAGGGTTGTGGTAGCTACCGTGTTGTTGAACGTTGGCATGGCCTCAACCCATTTTGTAAAATAGTCAACTGCCATGATCATATACTTCTGGTTACCAGCAGATGGAGGTAGACACTCCATAAATTCTATGGCCCACTTACAGAAGGGACCAATTGAGATGATAGGATGGAGGGGAGTCGGAGGAGCTCACGCCTTTGGGGCGAAATTTTGGCAATTGGAACAGTGTTTGACTGCTTCAATGCAATCACTGAAGAGAGAAGGCCAAAAGTACCCAGTGTGCATGATTTTCTGGGAAATAGTGAGACTAGAGAGGTGGCCACCGCAAGCGCCTCTATGGCGGGAATTAAGGACTTGCTCAACTTCAGCGTGCGTGAGACAATGAAGAAGGATAGTGTCTACACTGTGACGATAAAGGTCGTCACCAATGAGAAGGTATCAGGGGGCGTGGTGTCAAATACATCGTCGAGTATCACGATCAATATGGAGAGCAAAATTTTAGGTTTGAAAATATGTGAGAATGTCACCATAACAAGGATCATCTGAAGTAATCGAAAACAAATGTTCATCAGGAAAATCATCATTAATTGGAGGATCCTGTGTACCGGTAGGTAATTCAGAAATGAGTTCAGCAAGGACTAAACCTTTCTTACTCTTTTGTGTGACAAATTCAAGATTGAATTCCTAGAGGATAACAATCCAACGAGAAAACTTCCCATTTATGATCAAATAGCTCCATAGGAAGGCCATAAGGTGGGAATTAGTCATGACCTTGGTGGAACGCATGAGGATATAATGACGAATTTTTTGGAACAAGAACACGATAGCCAGCACTAAATTCTCTTCATATGAGTAGGACACACAGGGGCCTACAAGGTTCTTACTGAAATAATAGATAACATGCTCGATTCAATTGACATATTCCTGAGTGAGGACTCCAGCGACCAAATGGGTGGAGGCTGAGATGTATAGGATGAAATCCCTATCAAATTCAGGGGGACGAATCAAGGGAGCAGATGTGAGAGCATGTTTTAGGGCATCAAAAGAATCTTGAGCATAGTCATCCCAAACGAATGGAATTTTAGATCTGAGGAGTCTAAGGAACCCATGCGTGGTGGTGGAATAGTCAGGTATGAACCGACGAAGGAAATTAGCTTTGTCTTGAAGGCTTTGTAACTGGCGTAAGGTATGAGGAATAGGAAGCTCAAGGATGGCTTGAAATTTCAAGGGGTCAAGCATTATACCATCTTTAGACACAATGAAGCCTAAAACACGACCGACAAGAACACAAAAGACACACTTTAGCGGGTTGAGGTGGATATTATAGTTACGACATCGGAGAAAGAAGGTACACAAATCATGGAGGTGTTGCTCTCGATGTTTAGAACGCACACTAAGGTCATCTAAATAAGCAAGGATAATATGAGCCAGGTCATGAAAATAGTATGACATGGCCTACTGAAAAGTGGCTCCAACATTCTTAAGGCCAAACGGCATGACCCTATAAGCGAAGTTTCCCCACGAAATAATGAGCGCAGTCTTAACATGATCAACATGACGGATAACAATCTGGTTTTATTTGGAGAAACCATCCATGAAGGATATAACCTCACACCCCGCACACTCGTCAATTATTTGGTCAATGAATGGTGTGGGGAAGTTGTCTTTGGGACATGCTTTTTTTCAAGTTCCAAAAGTTAGTGCAGACATGGATGGTGCCTTGTTTCTTGATAATGGGAACCAGATTGGACACCCAAGTGGTGTATTCAATGGGATAGATAAAACGAGCCTGCTTGAGCTTATCGATTTCAGCTTTAACAACCTCTCGTCTGGAAGGATTAATGGATCTCAACTTTTGACGGACATGATTTTCATCGGGCCATGTGTCGATATGGTGTTCAACAATGGCGGGATCAATTTTGGGCATTTTTTAATAGGACTAGGCGAAAACATCTCAGAATTCCTTGAATAACTTGGTGTAAGCTTCAAATTCTTCTGGGGTGCATTGGGTGCCCAAGGTAATTTTTTTTTTCTATCCATGGTCTGTCAGAAATGTTAATTTTAATGGTATGAGAGATATTGGCCATATTTCCTTCTTCAAAAGCATCGAGTTCAGGGATGGGATTTCTAAACCAATCGACCTCATCGGGAATGAATTCTTTTGTTTCCATAGCATATTGGTCATGGGACTACTGCGAGAGGAAGTATGTGCGATGGTGCATATCATCCCATAGAAAGTCAGGGGCGGTCATTTCTTCCATAATGTCTTCATCAGAATAGAATATGGGGTGACTAGTGGAAGGGAGACCGCATGATGCGAAAAATCTACCTGACTCATCATCATGAGAAGAAAGTTTCACATGTGCATCATCACGGGGGGTGACAAAAGAACATGCAGATAAGGGATGCACTGATGTTGAGCCCAGGGTGATCGCTAAAGGGAGGTCAGGCGAAACATAAGGGGAAGTCCCATAGGGGTCTTCCACCGTGGATCTCATAGATGATGATATGTAGAAAATGGTGGTTGAAGGCTCCATCATCTCGACATCAGGAGGGCGACTGTTAATCGGACCAAGTGTGACCTCTGGTTCTGCTGAAGCAAAAATCACAAATAAGGGAGAGGTGGACTCGATGCGCTTGGCCTCGAATTGGCAGATCGCTTCTAAAGAGCCACTGTATTCATCGAGGCGTGGACAGAGGTTGGTATAGTGGCCATGGAAATCACACAAAGAACATGGATGATTTGTGTGCAAAGGCTTCTATTTTAGGACTGAATTGGGTATAGTGACATAGACCTCTGGGATATCAAACTACGGAAATGATTCGTTGATTGTGGGTTTGAGACGAGGCAAGTCAGGACAGGTACTGGTGGCATCACCGACAACATCACACAAAGCAAACCGGGTGGTATGCTTTGGAGGTTGAGGAAGAGTAGGGGTTATCTGGGTGGCCTATTATTTAGGTGCCTTCTTGTGTGCTTTGTCCCCCTCACCTGAAGCTTTCGCAATAGTAGTAGGTTCTTGTTGAAGTGGTTGAGACACATAAGCAAAGGGAGGGGTCATGGTAATTGGTTGGACCGAGGTCAAAGAAGTATAAGGTTTGGGATGAATAGGAGGGATAGTGGCTGGGGGATCTATGTACCAGACTGGGATCCCCAGGTTCATGTTAGGAGAGACAAGGTATACATAAAAGGTACCGAAAATACTTCAAGAGGAGGAGCAAGAAATGGTATCTGACCGGAGGGGTAATCACCAGGCAAGATGGCTCCAACATGATTAAGGCTAGGGGAACCATTCCAAGAGGGTAGATGTGTTCATGGACACCAGCTATAGATGAGGGGCCTTGAGGAGGGGGTCCTATAGGCTGAGTCAAAGTACTAGGAGCAGGTTGCAGAGGGCAAGTTAGCTGACTAGTCAAACCGGTCTGTTTGAGGTCGAACCAAGACGATTGCATCATGCAAAAATTTGATGAGTTGGGATCATATATAGGAGGAGGGAGACCACAGAATGAACTAAGAAAAGAGGAGTCTTTGTAGACTCTTAGTGAGACACTAGTCAGAAGTTCGACTATTTGTTTATTGGCCACCGAAGAGATGATGGACTTAGTGAAGGTTTGATACTTTGGTTCATAATATGTCAACTGGTCGATTATGACAATATTTCCATTATAAGGAAAGAGAATCTTACGGTGAACTGAAAATAGAACATCAGATATCGCATAAGTGTAGCTATGACCCAATAGAACTATGTAGTCTAAGGGGGCATCAATGACTTATACGTCAACACAAATAGTCTTGCCTGCAAGAGTAATAGGAAAATTGTGGAACATGCCAAGGGGCTAGGAAGAGTGGCCATCCCATGCTCGGCAGTGGAAGGGGCTAACTCAAGAGATCCAAGTTTCTTCCAAACAAAAGCATACATCACACAGGTGGATGCCCCCTTGTCAATGGTACAACGGGAGATGTTGGCATTCTGAATCTTGAAAGGGATTTGAAAGGCGACAGAAGAAGGAAGGGGGGGGATGTTCTGACTGGTCAACATTGAAGAAAATCAAACGATCATCTGAAGGATCCACAGTTCCCATGGAAGTTAGTAGAGATTTTTGTTGTGAAGGGCACGACTAGAGGACTTATAGCATTAACATGGTAGCAGGGGATTGCGCCAAGTCATCTACTATACTATACGAATGAGCAGCTTTACCAAAAGCAGTGTTTCGATGTAATTTCCCTTAGGGATCTTGGTATGAACCTATGCCTTTGGTTGAGGGATCAGTAAAGGACCATTGGGTTTCGAAAGAGGCTCTGTTGGACCCGAAGAAGGGGGCTCGGGGGAAAACATAGTGGGGGGCTTGTTGTACTGACGGGACCAAGTTTGAAGGTTGAAGTTAACGGTAATGGGTTGGTTAGAGTTCATCATGAGGATCTGGTAATTAGAGGTACCAGATGGAGGTTGAGTGTTTGCCTGAATTTTAGGGGGTTGGGTAGCCATGAATCCTTACTGGTGGAAAGGATTGGTAAACACAACCAGTTGGACAGGGGTAACATTGGGAGGAACCGAAGGGGAGGATTTTTGTCCTTAAGATTCTGCTTGAGCTTCCCACATCTGATGAATCTAAGGTAAAAGAGGACAATCATGGGTGTATTGACCATAGACATTGCAACAATAACAATGTTTATTCGTGCGAACAGGCCTGTCCTGCTTGGGATGAGTGCCCTGTTGTTGGGTTGCAGTGTTAGGTGTATTCCCTTGGAGATTGTTTCTTGGATTACCTGGGGCATATTGTTTTTGGTTGCCTTTCCTCTTATTTTTAGAAGTGGGAATATTAGTCGCAGCCTGTTGTGCATACACCTAACCCTGAGGGGGTGGTGGCTACTGTTGCAGGGGTTGAGAAGGAAAGGGAGGCTGAGGTGCTAATGCTGGAGGAGTTGGAGCACCAGGATATGGATACAAATAAGGATTTTGGGTAACATTGGGGTAAACAGGTTGGGAAAAATGAGGAGGCATGCCGTATCTTGGATACATGCTACCGGTAGGGGGAAAAGTGTTGGAGGAGTTGGCCCCTCCTTGAGAGAAACCATAACCCATGGGAGGATGAGTGTATGGATGAGAAAGGGATCCAACAATAACATTAGTGGCATGAGATGCCCCCAGTGCATTGACACCACTGGGTCTTGGGAGATCATGTAAGATGGTATAAATGTAACCATAATATGCATAGATCAAATCATACTTCAACACAATCTGGAGGGAAAATTCCTCAGCTTGAGGGAAGTGAGAGGCGACATCTTTGCCAATGGCAGAAAAAAGGGATCTGAGAAACCAGTCCATGTAGACACAGTCTTCAAAGGTAGGGTCTCAACATAGGCTCTTTCTTCTTCGCCATTCTTGGACATGATCAGATAGGCGGGTCACAGACGATTGATGGAAAGAGGTCAAGACTTTGGTACCATTGTCATAGTGAAGGGGAATCTGGAAGTAAGACATAAAATCCTGTGCAAGAGTCGCAAAAGTAGTATGAGAGGCAGAGGCCTGGCCGATATACCAATTGGAAGCTTCTCCAGTAAGTGTACGCTAGAACAACCGAAGACGGACAGAGTCACTGGAGACAGATTTAGACAAACATCACATGTGGAAAGAACGAATGTTGTTATAGGATCCTCTCTGGCAAGACCTTCAAACTTGGGGATGTCTGAAGGGAGCTTGGTTGGCATATCAAGCCAACCATAATTGTGGTATATGGGGTCATTAATCAACTAGCTAAAATTGGGAAGACTGAGGCCTGCCATATAACGAAGCAAGGGAAAAAGTGGAATAGTTCCTATTCGGGCCCCACTAGTAGTATTCCTAGAATTAGGGTCGGGGCTACCACCAGTGTTAGGTCCTGAACAAGACATGGTGAAGGTGACATGAGGAGATCCAAGGATAGAACCATAAGGGGAACCCGATGAACTAGAAGCAAAGTCGGAATGGGGACTCGGTGGAGGATGAAATCGAACACTATGTGGAGGAGTAAGTCTTCCTACCAGACTAGGGATGAAGGCCTAGGAGTCTCCCAGATAAACACCTTGGGGGCGCAATGATGAAAATAGAAACGGATGAAAAAAGGAAGAGAGACCAACAAGGGCAGGGAAGTGCAGGATCAAATGATTACAATGTCAAAACAATGGCAGAGAGGTGCAGGATCAATTGATTACAATGTTATAGTCTTGGCATGGCAGTGTAAACTAGGCGTTGTTCACTTAGGGTGTGCATGTATGTGATAAGCATGTTAATTTTAATCAAGCCCATATGTGTGTAGAGAAAAAAGAAAAAATATGATGTATAACTATAAATAAACCTAAAAATGACAGTAAAGTAAACTGGATGTGACAGAAAATAAACAGTTAAAGATGCATCAGTTTAAACCCAAGGAGGAGGGCTTCCCAACAACTAGTCTACGAGTGGGTGAAATCTAGTCAAAACACACAAAATGGCCAATGGCTCTATAGGTGAGAGGGTCAAGGATATAAAGGTAAGATCTGCTAGAAATAGGTGTAGAAAATAGAAAAAAACCATAGGGAAAAGTGCTGCAAGAAAGGTGGCGAAAGGCTACAACCTGAAGGGAAACTGAGGGGACCCTAAAGGAGAACCAAAAAAAACTAAAAAGAGGTGTTTTGGATGAATGAATAACCAATCTGAAATGGATTTGAAAGTATAGGATCAAATCTAAAAAATGGTTGAACACACTGAAATCTCAGACGACCTACTTCAACTAAAGTCCTCCTAAAAAGGTGGAAGTGTACTGAAGCACTAAGGTGCCTGGTTTGTACTTCGACGAGTAAAAAAAAGAAAGTACAGGCCCAAGATGGGTGGAGAGGGAGGTCAGACAACCTTGAACAGTAGCCCAAAAAAACCTAGAAAAATCACAGAAAAAATCTCGCAAAAAGTACAGGTTGCAGTTTCTAACATGTTTTCAGCAGAGGTCGCAGGTTTCGGGATCATTTCCGCATCCTATAGGTTGAGGTCACATTTTTTGGCCCAAAAAGTGCAACCTGCACTTCCGGCCGTCTTGAGAGTAGGTTTCAGAAAATAAGTGTCGTCTTAGCTGCAGCTAGTACCTATCACCTATGCAATAGGCCGAGAAACACACATAAGTAAGAATTTTTATTGTTTTAGGGTTTTAAAGGTTAAAAAAAACATCAAGAAATGAAAAATAAGAAGCTAACAAAAGACCCTAGGGGTTGAAGCAGCTGGTCATGTAGGGATCTGAAAAATTACAACGGTCGTAATTATAAACTCTTGTGGGGTTGCCAATTGTTAGTGTGAATTCTAATCGCAAGCGTATGAAAAAAACTCACTTTAGTTATGCATAACAAACAACCCTAACATAAAATATGGTTTTCAATTTCCTTAGATCTGTAGTTAGTGATTAGAATAAATGCTACATAAATCCATATCTATGCATTTAAAGACATTAAACAACAAATAAAAGCAAGATTTGCTCCATGCATCCGATGAATAAGACAAGAATGTTTTTTTTTCTTAAGTATTTTGTATTTATGACACTTGGGAAGGGAACATAGAAAGATGTTACCAGTCCCCCTCAATGGGATGGTTTCTTGTATTTCCTCAACTCTTCAAATCTAAGATATCTCCCTATTGATGGTGTAGAAAACCCAGACAAAAATGGAACTCAAGTTGAGCTCACAAGCAAAAAAGTAGAAAAATATGACAATGATGGAGGATCAAAGTCAAACCAAAAGTATAGATCTAGAGAAATCTGTAGGTAAAAAAATGTAGTGAATGAATGGAAAAACCCTTCTATTTATAACAAAATATTGAGTTAGTCTAGATATTGGTGCATAATTAAAATATTATTAGCCAAATCTGGATCCAAATTTTATGGAATATTTTATTATTTTTGTTGGAGGGAAAAAGAATTTGAATTTGGTCAAATCCCTTTATTTGTAAATAATAAATAAATAAATGATTTGTTTATTATTTCAAGAATGTGGTTGAGTAATAATCAAATAAATAATTATTTATTCAATTATTTATAAATGATTTATTCAAATTTAACAAGGAATATTATTTAAATAATGTTTTAAATCATTATTCCTAGAAAATAATAAGATAAATAATGATTTATCTAATTAATTTTCCTGTTTTTGGTTAATGACCAGGAATATTAATTAAACTATGGTTTAATTAACTATCCCTTGAGGAAAATCAAACAAATGGGGATTTATTCAATTATTCCTCATGGGGTTTCCTGTTTATACCATAAAAAACTTAATAAATTATGGATTACTAAGTTATTTTTCATAGTGAAAGCAATTTTACTAGGGTAAAATTGGTCTTACATGGTGTAATTTGGTCCATCTAATAGTAACAAGTTAGATGACCAAAAATTGGTGTAACAAAAATCATGGTTCACTTGCCACTTGCACAATGACATTTGTCGTTTCAATGACGAAAACATCATATGGGCCCACCCATAGTAGGTCCCACTCAATACTCCCTCAACTAGCATCATCTGCCCCTCAGTGATGTGGTGGAGCCCCTGGTTTCCCAAGATCCGCAGTACTGCTGCAGACACAGCACGAGTCTCTAACCTTTCTAGATCTCCGATCGATATCTATGCGCCTTTCACATGGACACTCGGTCAAGAGTGGTGCTCTACAAACTCCATAATGTTCTGCCCTCCCGGTAACATTGTTTGTGTGTTTCCCACCATCCCTAGTGGCGGAAGACCGGTCAAGAAATAGATATCCTAAACTACTTGCTCAATATGATGCCCCTGGACTATAAATATCTCACTAACCAAGTCCCAATAGTTGACTATATGAGCCAAAAAGGCCTCTCCTGGCCTCATCAATGGGTTCTCTACAAATTTAAGGACCCAAAACTTTGCTAATGTGTAATGTTCCAAATGGGAAGGGTTAAGCACAGTAGGGAATATCTTAAGATATTCCACTATGGGTTCACAACAATTTTGGATCACACCAATAGATCTAAACTAGAGATAGACTGGTAGGGCATTTACTGGTTATATCACCTCTAAAGAGAGGGTGAAAACCAGAGGCTTCCTAGCCCGTTCCAGACTCTGTCTATAGAAGATCGGTGAAAAAAATAAAGTGTGGGAATGACACACTCCTATTAGATTTTTTTTCCCTTGGGAACCTTAGATCTATAGATCCAAAGAATGGATCCAAAAGAGAAGCAAAAACCAAACAAGTAAGAAGCGGGAAATTCCACTCTCAGGAAAATATGTAATAGGCTCAAGGGAAACGTTGTATAAGAAAACCAGTGTAAAAATAATGCAGACCAGGGTTGGGTTCCCTTATTTTAGGCTGTGTGGGACCTCCATGCAGAGTTTTAGAAAAAAAAAATGGGTTTAAAGTGCTTAAACAGATCTCCCACAATCAACACTAGCTGAATATCAGCTAAAGGAGAGGGCTGAGTTATTAGACAAACCCTCCTTCAGGAATTACGCATATTTTGCTGGGAGTCACTATAAATCAGCCATTAAACTCATATTACAGTATGGCAATAATAAATCAGATCCATAATGAATTTCCTTTGTAGAAGCATTGAATTTACATGAAGTAAGAGCAAGAATTCTTTAGAAATTAAGTAGTAATACATGTAAAAGCCGCAAAAATGATTGAACAACGTTTCATTTGAGGAGCTTCAGCTGCTGTAGGTTAAAAATCAGATCTACAACTGATCTATGGCTGAAACATCAGATCCATACCAGATCTGGAAAATACACAACCTTCTTTATCAGATCCCCTTGGGGTTTTAACCGAATAATGCATAATAAAGTGTAGATCTAGCTTTTAATACACTGAACTGAAGGAAACTTCAGATATTTCTAAAGATGGCTTTCATTACATTACATATCAGATCTGAATAAGAAAATATCAGCAAGCTACTTTACAAATCCACAGGATGAGAGGCAAGCCTCAATCACAAGGGATCAAGTACAATGAGGAATATAAACAGCAGTGAAACTAGTACATGAAAATAACACAGTTCCCTAAGGAGACAGTGTTGTAGCTTGAATTAAATATTACAGTAGATAAAAATTTCAGATCTGAAATCAACATATGATGGAGATCCTCTTCCGGGTGGTCGCAAGACACCCTACCTAAGAGGAGACTCCCCAAATTGCTAGATCTTTGTAGATCTAGTTTCCCCCACTTGCTGCAACTCACAACAGCTGCAAAACCCTCAACAGGACCAGCGCTACTATAGAGATGGAGCTTGGCCATAATGTCGGATAGTGGAGAGATGCATCAAAATCTCCTTCAAAGAGCTACTCGATGGAAGGAGAGAGGGTTCTTAAATAAGAAACCCTCTTCCCTTTGGCTAAACAACCAAGAGAAATCGAGTTGTTGCAGCAACCTCTAAAATTCTGAATAGAATCAACAACCTTTGCTTGCTTCCTCTCCTTCCTTTTATAACATGAGGGATTGCTAAAACCCTAAACCACCTTCTTCAACTTATCCCTTTTCACACAAGAGATAATCTTCTAGGAGTACATTGTGCTTGATGGATAAGCTTTCCTCTAATCTGCGTTGTAGGTGGGGCCAATATTGACCCATTCAAATGAATTTCCCCTTTTCATACTTAGGGGTGTTTAATATAATAGCCCAGATTTATCCCCTTTCACATTGGGCATGTATTTATTCTCAATTTAGGAGTTTAATAAACCTCTTTCCCATACTTTTATTCATGAATAAATCGAACTAAAAATAAAATGCAACATTCCCATGAGCTGCAAAATTTGGGAATATTACAGTCTCCCCCGGCAAAATGTTGCTTGCCCTCAAGAAACTCTTATTGTAGATGCAAGCCATATATTCCCCCGAAATGGCATCCACATAAGGAAGGCTTCCTTCATTTGCTGCAATAGGTTATGTATGTTTGGTTCCAAAGTTGTCTTCTACCCATGCATGAGATGACTTTCAACTGTGAGGTTAGATGTCCTCTTCTTACCATGAAGTACAAGATGACAAATACATGATGTCCAACACCATCACAAACACATGTGAGACATAAAGTAAGGTAGCTCCTGCCATAAAGGAAAAACTTCACCATGCAGAACATTCCTCTATCACTGGAAATCAACCATTAAACTCATATTATAGTATGGAAGCAAGAAATCATATCCATAATGAAGCTCCTTTGTAGAAGCATTGAATTTACATGAAGCAAGAGCAAGAATTCTTCAGAAATTAAGCAGTAATACATGTAAAAGTTGTAGAAATGATTGAATAGTGTTTTATTTGAGGAGCTTCAGCTGCTGTAGGTTAAAACTCATATCTACAACTAATCTATGGCTGAAACATCAGATCCATACCAGATCTGGAAACTACACAACCTTTTTTATCAGATCCCCTTGGGGTTTTAATCGAATAATGCATAATAAAGTGTAGATCTATCTTTTCATACACTGAACTGCAAGAAACTTCAGAGATTTCTAAATATGGATTTCATTACATTACATATCAGATCTGAATGAGAAAATATCAGCAAACTACTTTAAAAAGCCACAGGATGAGAGGCAAGCCTCAATCACCAAGGATCAAGTACAATGAGAAATATAAACAGCAGTGAAACTAGTACATGCAAATAACGTAGTTCCCTAAGGATACAGTGTTGTAGCTTGAATGAAATATTACAGTAGATAAAAATTGCAGATCTGAAATCAAAATATGATGGAGATCCTCTTCCAGGTGGTCACAAGACACCCTACCAAAGAGGAGACTCCCCAAATTGCTAGATCTTTGCAGATCTAGTTTCCCCCACTTGCTGCAACTCACAACAGCTGCAAAACCCTCAATAGGACCAACGCTGCTATAGAGATGGAGCTTGGCCATAATGTCGGATAGTGGAGAGATGCATCACAATCTCCTCCAAAGAGCTACTCCATGGAAGGAGAGAGGGTTCTTAAATATGAAACCCTCTTCCCTTTGGCTAAACAGCCAAGAGAAATCGAGTTGCTGCAGCAACCTCTAAAATTCTGAATAGCATCAACAACCTTTGCTTGCTTCCTCTCCTTCCTTTTATAACATGAGGGATTGCCAAAACCCTGAACCACCTTCTTCAACTTATCCCTTTTCACACAAGAGATCCTCTTCTAGGAGTACGTTGTGCTTGATGGATAAGCTTTCTTCTAATCTGCGTTGTAGGTGGGGCCAGGATTGACCCATTCAAATGAATTTCCCCTTTTCATACTTAGGGGTGTTTAATATAATAGCCCAAATTTATCCCCTTTCACATTGGGCATGTATTTATTCTCAACTTAGGAGTTTAATAAACCTCCTTCCCATACTTTTATTCATGAATAAAGCAAAATAAAAATAAAATGCAACATTCCCATGAGCTGCAAAATTTGGGAATATGACAGTCTCCCCCGGCAAAATGTTTCTTGCCCTCAAGCAACTCTTATTGTAGATGCAAGCCATATATTCCCTCCAAATGGCATCCACATAAGGAAGGCTTCCTCCATTTGCTGCAATAGGTTATGTATGTTTGGTTCCAAAGTTGTCTTCTACCCATGCATGAGATGACTTCCAACTGTGAGGTTAGATGTCCTCTTCTTACCATGAAGTACAAGATGACAAATACATGATGTCCAACACGATCACAAACACATGTGAGACATAAAGTAAGGTAGCTCCCACCATAAAGGAAAAGCTTCACCATGCAGAACATTCCTCCATCCCATGTTTGTGAATGTGAATAAGCATTGCTATGCCTCCATTCTTAGCCCTGTTGGCCTTGTTGGATCCAAAATCCATCATTTCAGCATTATGCAAAGAATAAGGGAAGGAGTAATATGGGTAAACAAAGATGTCAAACCATATTCTCCAAAAATCAACCACCGGTGCAAGGCCCTTTGCTGTAATCCTCCATCTCCTCCATGTAATATGGACAAGCCATGCTTCCCAAAATATGATGTGCATGCCTTTCTTTGCTGCAATTTATCTTTGATACATAAGGCATGAATCAGAAAATTATGAGCCATGGGGTGGTCACCATACTCATTCAAAGCACCAAAGCAACAAGTGATCTTGCTGCCCTCTTTCCTCCTCATGTGCATCATGAAACCAAACCATGCTAATGGACATACGATATGTCACATCATCCCAATACAAAGTATCATAATCAATGCACATCTTGAGATAATCATGCCAACTTTTTCACCATGCAAAACACATAGACATGGGAGATGTCATGTCGTGGCCATACCTTCTCAAGTGAAACAAAATTGTACATGCCTTTTCTTGCTGCAACATAACATTGAAATCCAAGGCATGATTCAGAGAATAATGAGATATTGGGTAGCAAACATACTCACCCAAAAGCAGCCATAGCAACAAGGACTTTGCAACCTTCTTGCCTCATCAACATGTGGATCTTGGAGCAACAACACAATGATGAACATGTAAAATGCCTCATCAACATAGTACAAAAAAGCTCCTCATACCACATCATGTGGGAGTCATCCCTCCTCCCAAGCCAATTTTCATGCATGAAATATACCTCCAACAGAAATGCATGTGGACATATAAGACATACTTCAAGCATAGGTGAATACATGGACATAAGATTTAACTTGTGATGTCCAAATCTCCTTCTAACAACCACATCATCCATGCTTCCTCTTCATATAATCTACTAATGATGTACCAAGCATGAGATAAGAGAATGAGAGTCTTTGGGGTAGTGATCATGCTTCCCCCCAAAGCAACCAGCGCTGCCATGCCTCCTAATACATTTCATAGCTACTCTTCAAGGCATAGATCATAAAAATAGGTACCTGTGGAGAGTGATAGGAGTATCCCAAGGGCAACCAGCATAACCAAGCTTGCTGGTCCATATATGTCTGCAAGTGATCATGTGACCCCTTTCTCACCATCCTCATCCACTCACTCAAATATGGAAGTTGAGTGATGTGCTGCATAATCATGGCATTCTCCATTTGCAGAATACCATCTCCTTTAACCCACTGAAGAACTTTGCATCTCATGGAATATTGAAATGCATATCTATTGTGATCTCGTAGTGAGACCTTCTTCTCATGTATGGTCTTCCAAAACCAGTGAAGCTTTGAATCTGCAGAACCTCCAACATGCTCGAAGAATGATGAAGGCTCTTTGTCACAGCCACTAAGTGATAGCGCTGTGATATACCTTTGCTTCAAATTAGCACCTTGATCTAACCCTTGTATATGCATGGATCTTGAAATAATATGTGCTGAAATCTTATGCACACCTTGGATCAACTAATATGTAGGAACCTCTTGATAGAACACAAGAGTTCCTCCATCCGGATCAATGATGTCCCCATCTGCTGGCAAGAATGATGGCCTCCCTCCTTCAAGTATACCAGCGCTGGTATCTTCCTCCCCTTCA
This sequence comes from Pinus albicaulis, assembly GCA_034641835.2. Lineage (NCBI taxonomy): Eukaryota > Viridiplantae > Streptophyta > Pinopsida > Pinales > Pinaceae > Pinus > Pinus albicaulis. The sequence continues at coordinate 849,654,178 of CM076583.1, forward strand.
TTGCTATACCTCTCACCTTCTTCAAAGAGAGTGGGCATAGTGAATCTATGAGGAGATATAGGATTCTTCGGTCTTTTACTTTGCTTATAGGAAGTGCTAGGGCTTCCTTATTCTTCTTGAAATCTCATGCAGCTCTCTCTGCTACTTGCTTCTTCTTGAAACCCTCTAAGAGTCTCGGTGCTTCTTCTCTTTCTCTTATGATTTACCTCTTGGGAGAGGCCCTTATTAGATCTAAAAAGTGATGAGAATAATATCATCTGCTCCATCAATCTGTTTTCCACCTTTTCTCTTAATCCACTGATAGCTTGATCTCACAGGTTGTGCCAGAGATCATGCTTTGATATTATTGTAATGTTCCAAATGGGAAGGGTTAAGCATAGTAGGGAATATATTACGATATTCCACTATGGGTTCACAAAAATTTTGGATCACACCAATAGATATAAACCAAAGATATACTGGTATAGCATTTACTGGTTATATCACCTCTAAAGAGAGGGTGAAAACCAGAGGCTTCCTGGCCCGTTCCAAAATCTGTCTATAGAAGATTGGTGAAACACAGAAAGTGTGGGAATGACACACTCCTCTTAGATTTTTCTACCCTTAGGAACCTTAGATCTACATATCTAAATAATGTATCCAAAAGATAAGCAAAAACCAAACAAGTAAGAAGCGGAAAATTCCACTCTCAGGAAAATTTGAAATAGGCTCAAGGGAAACGTTGTATAAGAAAACCAGTGTAAAAATAACACAAAATAGGGTTGGGTTCCCTTATTTTAGGCTATTTGGGACCTCCATGCAGATTTTTAGCAAAAACAAATGGGTTTAGAGGGATTAAACAGATCTCCCACAATCAACACTAGCAGAAAATCAACTAAAGGAGAGGGCTGAGTTAATAGAAAAACCGTCCTTCAGGAATTGTGTAGTTTCTACTAGGAGTCACTGGAAATCAGAAATTAAACTCATATTACAGTATGGCAGCAAGAAATCATATCCATAATGAATTTCCTTTTTAGAAGCATTGAATTTACACGAAGCAAGAGCAAGAATTCTTCAGAAATTAAGCAATAATACATGTAAAAGTTGCAGAAATGATTGAAAAAAGTTTTATTTGAGGAGCTTCAGCTGCTGTAGGTTAAAAATAATATCTAAAACCGATCTATGGCTAAAAAATCAGATCCATACCAGATCTGGAAACTACACAGCCTTCTTTATCAAATCCCCTTGGGGTTTTAACCCAATAATGCATAATAAAGTGTAGATCTATCTTTTCATACACTGAACTGCAGGAAACATCAGAGATTTATAAAGATGGATTTCATTACATTACATATCAGATCTAAATGAAAAAATATCAGCAAGCTACTTTAAAAATCCACAGGATGAGAGGCAAGCCTCAATCACCAGGGATCAAGTACAATGAGAAATATAAACAACAGTGAAACTAGTACATGAAATTAACATAGTTCCCTAAGGAGACAGTGCTGTAAATTGAATGAAATATTATAGCAGATAAAAATTATAGATCTGAAATCAAAATATGATGGAGATCCTCTTCCGGGTGATCACAAGACACCCTCCCCGAGAGGAGACTCCCCAAATTGCTAGATCTTTGCAGATCTAGTTTCCCCCACTTGCTGCAACTCACAATAGCTGCAAAACCCTCAACAGGACCAGTGGTGATATAGAGATGGAGCTTGGAAATAATGATGGATAGTGGAGAGATGCATCACAATCTCCTCCAAAGAGCTACTCCATGGAAGGAGAGAAGGTTCCTAAACAAGAAACTCTCTTCCCTTTGGCTAAACAGCCAAGAGAAATCGAGTTGCTGCAGCAACCTCGAAAATTCTGAATAGCATCAACAACCTTTGCTTGCTGCCTCTCCTTCCTTTTATAACATGAGGGCTTGCCAAAACCCTAAACCACCTTCTTCAACTTATCCCTTTTCACACAAGAGATCCTCTTCTAGGAGTACGTTGTGCTTGATGGATAAGCTTTCCTCTAATCTGCGCTGTAGGTGGGGCCAAGATTGACCCATTCAAATTAATTTCCCCTTTTCATACTTAGGGGTGTTTAATATAATAGCCCAGATTTATGCCCTTTCACATTGGGCATGTATTTATTCTCAACTTAGGAGTTTAATAAACCTCCTTCCCATACTTTTATTCATGAATAAAGAAAAATGAAAATAAAATGCAACATTCCCATGAGCTGCAAAATTTGGGAATATTACACAATGCGGAATGAACTGCACGATCCTCTCAGATCTCAGAACATAATGTGTCAAAGTCTCTCTCTCTCTAGTTGATCCTAAACTCTTCCATACCTACACAAAACCATCATTTTTTTCAGCATACAGAAAGGAAATACTACATCATAACCATAAAATCCTAGCTCTCAGCCAAAAAATAGCACGAAAACCTTGTTCTCTGACAAGTCGCAGTTTTCAAGCCATTTCCTGGGACAAGTCACTTTTTTCTGCCCAATACCTGCTACCCAGGTCACAGAAAAGGTCCCAAAAAGTGCAACCCGACTGTGAAGAGGAACAAGGGTCTATTCCTGAGCTCTAGGTTCCTAATCTAAAACTTTAATCCACTGAATTCAAAGAGCAACGTTAGGCCTCTTACCTACAATTGATGAATCTCGATTCCAATAGTCGGTTTGTCCGCTATGACCACCGCAAGATTTAGGGCCTTCTATCCTCTCTACATTCACCACAACTACACTCTCAAATGAATCAAATTGGAGGGAAAATGCATTATTAAAAGAGAAACCCCATATTTTTCTTCTGCTAATTATGACCAAACTGTAGCTCGATTTGAAAAACCTTTAGCACCGCTAGAAATCTCTCATCGAGCACTCAAATGGGTATCATTTCATTTTTTTTCATCTAATACTTCACCTGGAAGCCTTTTTTCCAAGAAGGGTCACTTCACCACTTCTCAAAATCGAATTTCTTCACTTGTGACACTTGTACTTGGGGCACAACTTTGCCTTCATAATTTTTGAAGCTCGTGTCGATTTTCATCATGAGTAACCATCTTGTACTCATGTTTTTATGGTCCCCACCGAGCCTCTTATGTGTGGCAACATTATCGAGTCGCCCTTGTTTAGAACATCTGAATTGAGTCATCATGGCATCCATGGAGTCTCTCTCGAGTTCCCTTTGCTTCCTGTCACAGTCTTCCACCCTTCATGTCTTTGTACCTCTCTCGTGTCGCACATTTTGGCCCCTAGTCATACTATCTGCTATCCCCTCCAAATTTGAGTCAGTAGTTGCCGGGTCATCCATGCCCTTTATGCTCTAACAAGGGAAGTCGTCATCCCACTACTCAGTAGCCCCCTTTCCACCATCATACCTGGTGTCAGTCTATCATTCGCTCTACTATTATCCCTCATGCCTTAGTTGAGGATCCCTTATTTCCTTACCTATGGCAGACCTCCTTCTGTCGACATCAACTTATTCATTCTAGAAGACGGGTCTAGAGGGAGGTGTACCTTGGTTCCAGCTTCCACTCTTGTTCGGTGCCTCAGATTAGGCAAAGGGGCCCTTTATTTCCCTTTGACTTGATTTTTTCTCAGTTCCATCTCCTTATGGCATGATTGTGATCAGTATACTTTATGGCTTAGTGATGTTGTAGATTGTACCAGAAATTCCTGGGTGTGTGTGAGATGTTTCCAGACCTCATGAGGGAGTGCCCCTTCAGGTAGCCCCCTACATGCCCGGATGACCTCTTTCCTATAGCCTTGGATGCAGCTCTATATATTTGATGTTTCCGGCCTCAGCTGCTTGCAACGCCTTTTTAGTTTTCATGTATCATTCATATTTTCAATGTCGTTTCCTATTTTACAGTGCCTCTTTGGTTTTTATTATATCTCATGTACTCAAATATTATTTTATAAGTCCTGGTTGTTTTCCCAAGCACAGTATGTCTATGGGATCCATTATCATGGTTTTTATCTAGCCCATTTTTATGCCAGCATATACTATATATTTCAGTCCCATATTTGTTGGACGCACCATTATTCTTTCTACTTTGTCATCTCTGCGGGAATAGGTATGCCTCCCCTACCTCATTTGAGAACAAGAACTCACTCATAAAAGAGACTTGTCACACCTATAACTCTCACCTCCTTAGGTTCTTGTCCTCTCTTGCTTCATTCTGCCTTATATTTCTCTCTCTCTGACTCCCATTTGGTGTCTAGTGATTGTGTTCTTACAACGTACTTCGGTCATACGATTAGCTCCTAACGCTCACACGTTGTGGGGAAATCTATTACACCAAATTCTGGTCATCTAACATTTTACTATTAGATGGACTAAAGTATACCATGTAAGACCAATTTTACCACAGTAAAATTGCTTCCATTATGAGAAATAACTTAATAACCCATAGTTTATTAAGTTGTTTCCGATCTAAATAGGAAACCCCATGAGGAATAATTAAATAAATCCTTATTTGTTTTATTTTCCTCTAGGGATAATTAGCTAAACCATTGTTTATTTAATGTTCCTGGTCATATTTAACCCAAAATAGGAAAATTAATTCTAAGATAAAATATTATTTATCTTATTGTGTTCTACGAATAATTATTTAAAACATTATTTAATGGTATTCCTTGTTAAATTTGACTAAATCATTTATATATAATTGAATAAATAATTATTTATTTAATTATTCCTTAACCACATTCTTAAAATAATAAATAAATCATTTATTTTTTTATTATTTCTAAATAAATGGATTTTACCATACTTAAATTCCTTTTCCCTCCAACAAAAATAATAAAATGTTCGATAAAATTTGGATATAGATTTGGTTAATAACATTTTAATGATGCACCAATATCTAGACTAACTCAATATTTTGTTATAAATAGAATGGTTTTCCATTCATTCACTACCTTTTTTTTCCTTGAGATCACCTTTTGATCTATACTTTTGGTCTGACTTTGATCCTCCATCATTGTCATATTTTTCTACTTTTGCTTTTGAGCTCCCTTTGAGTTCCAATTTTGTTTGGGTTTTCTACACCATCAAGAGAGAGATGTCTTGGATCTGAAGCATTGAGGACATAAAAGAACCTATCCCATTGTGGGGGACTGATAACATCTTTCTATGTTCCCTTCCTAGGTGTCCTAATACCAAAAATTCTTTATGAATTCTTGTCTTGTCCATTGGATGTATGGAACAAACTCTTTCTTATTTGTGTTGTTTAATGTCTTTAACTCCATAGATTTGGATTTTTGTAGCATTTATTATGATCACCTTGTACAGATATAAGGAAAGTGACAGCCACATTTTATGTTAGGGTTGTTTGTTATGCACAACTAAAGTGATATTTTTTCATACGCTTGCGATTAGAATTCACACTAACATGGTGAAGCCTACCATGCTTCACTGGGAAGTAGAAAAACATGTCTTAGATACCTCAGAGGCACAACATATTTTGGGTTATGGTACAGGAGTAATGATGGTGTGAAGATCAAAGATGTCACTAATGTAGATTGGGCAGGGATTCCATCAGATAGGAAAAGCACTTCGAGAGTTATCTTTAATGTTGGGTTAGCAACTATTTCCTAGTATAGCAAGAAACATATATCTATAGCACTCAACTCAACGAAGGTAGAGTATATGGCTACTATTCAAGCAACATGCAAGGCCATTAAGATGAGGAAATATCTTGTTGGTCTCTTCAATCAGGAGATGGATCCTATTGTGATTTAATGTGATAATCATATTTGTGTCAAACTATCTAAAAATATAGTGTTTCAGGACAGGTACAAGCACATTGATATCAAGTACCATCACTTGAGATATTGTGTGCAGAGGAGAATCATGATGTTGCAATACATTACCACAAAGGAGTAGGAAGAAGATACTTTGATAAAGGCATTGTCAAGAGGCAAATTCAAGTTCCACGAGAGTAAGATAGGGGTGATGCAAAACCCTTTTATTGGTAGGAGGGAGTGTTAAAATGTAGAAATAAAAGGCTTCATTTGAGTTCTGCTTTAGTCAAATGGATAAATTGTATTTTCCACGTCAATAGGATTACTTGGATAGATAGAGTGGCATGGCCTTATCTCCTAGTTAAATCAGTAAATTTGATTTTGTATTTTAGAAGTAGAGTTGTGCATGGGTTGATTGCTAAAATCCAACAATCTAGTGAAATTATTGTTAGTTAAACTTACTTATTTTAGATCTCGTAATTATTAGAGCCAATAGGAGATAAATTGAGTAGTAATGATTGTTGTTAAATCACCGATCTTTCAGTTAACTTATCAATTTACTAAAAATATTCCTAGTCATGCATGGAATTTGAATTTCCTAGTCAGAGTGGAGGGAAAGGCATAGTATAATTGTCAATTGTATACTATTTAAGTGTACATGTTTTGCATTTGGATCAAGTGATCAATTCCTTCAGGGTTTACGCAAGGAAATAGGGAATTATCCTACTTTTTAGGGGTTAATTTCCTCAAGGATTTCGTAGGGAAACAAGAGGAACGTTAATAATTCTTTTGATTGAATTTTGGTTAGAGAAAATCAGTAAGAAATAGATCAGAATTGTAGTGTAGGATCTTCTTCATGTGTGAAGCAGTCATTGTAATTGATCGATATTCTCATATGAATTAATGAAAAGTAGCAAAGGATATTTTCCCAGTTGGGTTCCCCCATAAATTCATTATGTTCCTTATGTTTTGATGGTTGCATGTTATTTCATCCATTTCTATCATGTGTTTTCCATTCTACAAAATACTAAAAGGCATTTTTTTCTTTTTCCTTTTTTTTTTCTTTTTTTTTTCAGTTTGAATTCATTATTACTAGAAAATTTCTTTCCATTTCTACAATGTTGTTTTTTTTCCTTGATACCACATGTAGGGTTGAAGTCAAAGAATGAGTATGGTTATGTATTTTTTTTGCTACAACACCTTATTCATAGGATTAATGATAAATATTAAACAGAGGTTTGTTGTTGTTTATCTACAGTGAACAAAGATTATATTTGACATTCTATGCTTGGCCAACATTTATTGTTCTGTTTCAATGATATAGTATGCAGAGAATTATACGACTACTGATGTTATGCATCTATATTGTTATTTTTCATTAATGAATATGATCCTATTGTATATTTAGCCAACCAACTTGAAGACTTCATGATGATTCTACTATGATGTGTCTAGTTGGAGGAATTTGATATTTGTTTGTTTAGAGTATATTTTTGTTTTGATATTGCTCCTATTGGTATCAAGAAAAGAAAGGATTCATAGTGATATTGCATATTGTCACAAATATTATTGAAATCTATTGATATTGAGAACAATATCATGATGGTTGCATTGAGTTAATTGCGGAGTTATGAGGGATATGCTTGTATCTTATATTTAGATATGGTTTGGGTACTGTTAAGAGTTGAGTTGATATTAATTTTCAAGGGATGAATATATTTATGAGAAAAGAGTTTGAATTTTTATTTGACAATGTTGATAAGAAAACAGTTCGGCTTGGCATCTAACAATGTTGATGAGCTAGATTTTCATGAATTATTGTGAAAAAAAAAAAAATTAGTGATTTATTGCAAATATGTTTTGGGATTCAATTAGTTAGATTGAGAATAATATTTTATTTGGGTCTAGCTTGAAAATTGGATGAAACATGGCCTATAGGATTTGTCATTGAGTCAGGTGGATCTAGTGTGAAATATTTTGAAACATGATCCATACAAGGTCTGAGGGTTGGAGGCTTTAGTGAGGGAGTGGTATATTCCTTCCGCTGGTGGTCGGTAAATTTGATGAGGGAGTAGTAGCTTCCTTCCAGTGGTAGCTAGTGAAAAAAGTGGAGGTGGTAGCCTCCAGCACGTAGGATCCTACACACTAGTAAGAGTCTCTATGAGTGCAAGATCTAAAAATAATTTTCTTTATAATAAGAAGAAGAAAAAGGAAAAAATAGTGTTGGTTTTCCCCAGTTTGGTTTTCAACCTAAAGTATGGTGTCCCTATCTATTGATGATGTGTTGAATTCTTATGGTTTACTTGATATTGTGTTTAATGCTACTCATGGTTTACTAAATATTCCTAGTTCTATTGCATAATGTGAAAATAACGAAATGATGGTTCAGATCATTTTGAAAATTAAAGCATAAAATAATTAAAATTTTATTTGGCATTAAATCCTAATTCATCCCCCCATGTATTTCTAAAAATTATAATCAGAACAGTATATCTCTAGAAAAGCATAACTGCTTGAGATCGAATCAAGGACCATGGGAAGGAAGCACAAGAATAAGAAATCATGAAGGATGAAGTCAATTCATGAAAACTATGATTGTGCTAGTGATGTATCACATGCAGTAGCGATATCTACAATTATCAATCAATGGAAATATGTAGCGAAACAATTCAAGTCAGGAAATATGATAATGAAGGTATACTTATGATCAATAATAGAAATTATTAGGTTTGGAAAAAAATATGGAAGTATATGATAATATCCCTCGGATCTTATATTTAGAATTTATTTTGTAATGGTTATACTGAATCTCCCCCATTATATCAAGAATTACAGAAGAATACTTTAGAATTAAATGGAATATTTTGTAGCTTAATTGATTCAGAATTAAATAAAATTATGCATTATCAAACTGTGAAAGAGGTATTGGATAATCTATAGGATATCAATAAAGGAGATGGAAATATAGTAAAGGAAGTTTTTTGTTCATTAAGTAAACTGGAAAGTAACCTTTCTTTTGAAACATTCAACAAAGCTAAAGAACAAACTTGTAGCCTATCAAAATATGAGTGTGGCCATGAACCAACCTTCATCATATCAGATGGAGTTACAGATTTAGAAGAAGAGAGACTAGAGGAAGTATTTAAAATTATAAGAAAACTTGTTTCTACTTTGAAAATGATTGATAGTATCAAGGTTAAATTACAGGCATATGAATATAGGGATCATGATGCATCTGTTAACACTGCAACAATAATTGAACTTAATGAAAGGAAAAAATATTGTGAAGGATTTGAAGTTGGGATCGTCTCTTTGAAATATGATATATAAAATTCAAACAGATGAAATGAGGAGCTACTTCAAGTATTTGAAGAAAAATCAAATAGGCTTAAAGAATAAATTATCAAGTTAAGAACACAATTACAAGAGACAATAAGAGAAAATGACGATGAGGTAAGCTCATTTAAAGATAAATTAATTGAAAAGGACAAACATTTTCAATTTCACGATAGTACTAAGATACTAAACAAAGTTCTTAATAGTCAAAGGTCTTTGTCCATAAAATTAGGCCTTGGTTTGCATGAAATTCTGAAGGGAGAATACAATTCACAAGCTTCTGTAGGTATTTTTGAAGGAAAAAACAAATTCCAGAAATTCTTGTAAAGAATTAAGAAGGCAGCGAAACCAACAACCAAGAAAAGTGAATTTTCAAATGAAATCATTTGTTTCCAATGAGTATGACATAAATGGAAATAAAAATTCAATCTCTCCATTGATAAATTACAGTGAATATATATCACAACTTTGGACACATTGCAACCGATTACAGAAGTAGACTTTAAGCAAACAATCTCTCCACGGGAAGATCATCACTTCTTAGGTACTCAATTTTCTTTAAAGGATATTTTATTACATGTAATTTATATGGTCATAAAGATATTTATTGAGGATCATATAGAAATGAAAGAAACACAAAGTAGAAGTATTATGATTCTCTTTCCCCCTTATCTCGTCACTGGTATAGCATCATTCAACACTCTTGTAGATCTGATGCTCATTTACGGCCTTGCGCAACCATTTCCACATGCAGACTTGATCTTATATTAAAAAATATATATTTCAAATTCCATATGCAACACTTCTCACACTAAAGTGTGTACATATGTGGGTCCTATAACACAGGACCCATGTATACCTTTAAAAATATGAAAATAAAATAATATCCTATTTTTGGGTAGGGTTAATGGGTTTTACCAAAATACCACATACAAGAGCCCGTGGCCTAATGAAAACAACCAAATTTAGGTGGTATATATATACCCCTTGGGTAGGCCTAATTACAAAAAGAGATAAGATATCGACATTATACCCATTTTGACCCCAGATCAAGTCTAATTTTCATGTCCCTCCTGCACTCCCAATCTCTAGGAAATCTTGGTTTCCTTTGCATAGATGCTCATATTCCTTATATAGCATATTATTTATTTTGCTAGAGAGGTGATCTTCATGGCTCAGGCTAGACAGATCGAGAGGAAGGCTTTACTAATTCCTTGTATTGAATCACGTTGTACATTTCATGTACATATTGCTGCTAATCAATAAAGAATATGATGTCTCGTTCTTGATATGTTATTATATCATGATTAATAGTTTATATGATTATATATAATGATCTAAAATATATTTTGTGTATGCACATTGAATTATTTTTTATATGTATGCTTCTGTGAATCGACTTGCAGGTATGTTCATTTTGGAGGAAGGAGAGGGTTTGGACCCTACACGAACATAATCAAATGTAGGACCTTTGGGTATCTTTCTAAACCCAAATTTGGTAATTCACATGTCTATCATGCTTGTACGAGTGCTTATTTTTTGTTATATTTTTCTACTCTATTGAGGTTTTCATCTCTTAAATTAGGGAACTTTTCCCTCCAATATAATTGATGACTCCACTGGGGAATACCATCAAGTATTTACTAGAAGGGTTTTTGTTCTTTTATCTGATTTTTGGTTTGTTGTTTCTTGATTTTTTCCATGCTTCTTGACTCTTAAGCAATCTGGTCATTCAACGTAATCTCTAGGATCAGGGTTGTTCTTTTTTTTTAACTTAGTTTTCCATTTATACGTAGTTTTTATTGAATACAATCACGTATATCTGCATTTTCTTTCAAAGAAACCTGTGTATAATCGTGTTTTTTCAGACATGGTCACATATACACGTGGTTATGTAGTTAAAAAGTCACAAACAGATCTAAAACATAAAAAAAAAAAATCATTTATGGATTTTGTTGAGGGCTTGACTATGTTTGCTTATGATTTCTTAATGTAAAATAAGCCTAGAATTATCTTGTTGTTTGATGTTGTTGGTGTCTTTTATCTTGTTTGAGAAAATATTATGTCAACCTAGGTTTGTGGTTTTTGAAGTTTTTATTTTTTAAGTTGGGTTCTAGATATTATTTAAGAAGTGCATGGTTTTTTTGTGCTTCTAGAACAATTCTTGTTTCCCTTGAGCTTGGTCATAACCCATTATTTGATTTTATTCTTTTGTAACCTTGAAGTTGGCTTCTTTTTTATTTATCTTTCTTTTTTTCAAAAAGGGCTTGTGATTCTTCGATTAATGAGAGATCTTAGTTCTCTAGAGTCTTTCTGATTTTCAGAATGATTTACATCTTTCTAGAAAAGTTCTTGAAATATAAAGTCTCTCATATGTTCTAGTATTTTAATCCTTATGGTCATATTTGTAACTAGGTGGTTTTGAGTCTTCCTAATGTTTTTTACCATGGGATATTTTATTTCCTACCCTTTTTGAATTTTCAATTTTTCAAAAATCTTTAAAAGAAAATGAAAATTATTTTCTTTGTTGTTTTTTTTTGGGTAGTATTTTAGGTTTTATAAAAGGTGTGAGTTCTTATTATAAGGTTAAAAGTCATTTTTCATTGAGGAGTGATTTATCTTTGGGATTTGATTCTCTTTGCTTCTTGAATTGGCCTTTACCTTTGTGATATTTTTTTAACTTTAAGTCTCTTTTTGAATATTTCATTTTCATACTAGTGTGAATTATGTTAGATACATTTTATACATCATTTAGGTATTTTTGTTATTTTTTTAATGTGTGATTGAAAAAAAAGGAGTTTGGTTTATTAAGTTTCTCATAGAACCTTTGCAGAAATCACTTTTCATTGAAGAAAATGAGTTGTATTTTCATGTAGCTAGGTTTACTATTGATTTATTGTGTGTCAAAACACCATCAGTTTCACTATCATTTCCTTATGTCCTAAATAAGAGATAAAATTAAAATGAACTAAATTTTTTATTTTTTTTATAGTTACATCAACTAGTCTAGGGAATTTTAGGGCCTCGGAATAGGTGTGTGGAGAGTAAAATCTCTAAGGCAAATTAAACCAAAAATATAGAAGTTGATTAAAGAGTGGAAATCCAATATCATAAAGCTGTCCAGGAAAGCTCCTCTAACAGGGAAGTTAAGCACGAGGATGTGTGAAGATAAGGAAAGAGATATCCCCCTTATCTTACTTGTTGGATCGCGCAGCCACGACTGTTCCTCCCAACTTCTGACCAAGAGATGGCGACCTTAGTTTTCTTTCCTAGGGACGACATAGGCTACTGCACGGGGGATTCCTATGGTACCTGAGGTAGGCATTGTATCAGTTTCATAGTACTTATGGAGGGTGCCCTTGCAAAGCTCAAGTACTTGGACCGACAAAGGCTATTGTATAAAGGTCAACGTAACTATTTATAATACCTTCGCTAGCAGGCTTGGGCCCTGATCATCCCAAAATACCTTCAGAAGGCCCCTTTATCTACTTTCTCGTATTTTGGTGTCTAGCCCTAACCACCCAAAGCAAATATACTTGGAAGTTGTTTTCCTGTCTGTGTCTTTAGGAATTTATAGTGGAGTGCTCTTTTCTCTTTGTATTTATTTGGATTTAAGTGGATTTTTTCTTGTCACTTTTTTATTTATAATTATAAGTGACTGACCAACCACTCCACTACTCTTGAAATAATTTTGATCTTTCTCTTGAAATTGCGGAGTTTCCCCCTTAAGGTCAAAGATATGATTGTGCATCTCTCTTCCTTGAAAATTGATTTGAATAATCCCGTATGGGGAGGATCTGCATATAAGTTGGGTATGGCCAATCTTCATATGGATGCCAACCAAGGAAATCCTCTGAAATGGGAAGCTTATGCTTTTCCTTTCTTTGGAAATATTGGTACCCGCTCGATTGCCACTTTGAATATTCCTGTATTGAACGTTGGACTACTAGTTTGGTTGTGGTCCACTTTGAATATTCTAAATGTAACTCTTGAATATTCTTAGATGAATGCTTTATTTAAAGAGCATCATATGGGTGTTAATTGTTCATATTCTTTGCCAGAGAAATATGGGATTATTCTTTCTTCTCCATCTTGCAAAAATAGATCTAAAAATAAGAGAAAGAGGAGGAATAAGAATAAGAAGAGTTCTCTCCATGAATCATTTCCAACCTATGGTAGTCATGTTGGAGATGAACATGTAGCCACTTCTATTCATGTTGGGGGCATAAATCTAATCACTGCAAGTCATACTAGAAATTGGTCACCTACCTCTACAATTCATGTTGTCGATAACTCACCTGCATCTTTTAGTTGGGATGGGGGCCCAAGTCCCATATATCTTGGGAAAGATTCACTAACCTTTGCAAGTCATGTTGGATACCCTCCACCAGCCACTCCTAGTCATGTTAGGGTCGTTGATGTTGATAAAAACCTAGGTGTAGAAGATTTAAACCAAAATTCCCTTATAATATATATAAGGGACATCATCTTACTAATTTGTGCCTTGAAATTTCAGTGGTACAATTTTTTTGGTCCAAGTATGTAGGTTATTCTACTCCTAAACTTGTTATGGTTTCTCAATAATCTATTCAACCATTGGTTGATGAAGTGGTTGATCCAGTGCAATATTTGGTTGATACCACTTCTCTTTTTTGGGTTGAAGTGTCTAACAATAGAGTCTTATTGATTTCTAGTTGAGAGTCTTCTTGTCTAGAGGGGATTTCTATCTCTTCAAGTGTACCCTCTCCAAGTATTAAGAATGTTTCCTTTGATTGGGATAATCTTGTTGAGCCGTGTCTTCCTTTTGTTGCACCTTTCAAAATAAGGGTTAGATTTAATTCCACAAATGTCTATCGATGTATGGTGCATCAAGGATCCTATACAAGTATTATATCCTCCTCGACTTAGAAAGCCTTGAGTTCTCCAAATTTTTTGGAAATTAATAGTCAATGGTTAGCCTATGATAGAAGACCTGGTGAATCTATGGGTGATCTTCCTTAATTTTCTATCACTTTAGGTGGGAATATTGTCTTAATCGATATGGTGGTGGTTGGTCAGCCTTTAGACTTTAATATTATACTTGGTAATGATTATGTCTATGTTATGAATTTTGTGGCGTCTTCACTCTCTCAAGTGATGTATTTTCCTCACAATTTAAGTATTTTCACTATTGATCTGCTTGTATCTCATAATTACCATCCTAGTTTTAATTTATTTCATAATACCCCTTGGTATGTTCCAAGTTCTCAATTTGACTCTCCCATAGCACAAGTGAACTATGTATCATTATATCCTCAATGCTCAATTGCTTCTTAGAAGTATCCTTTGAATTTTTATTTCCCTTCTCATGATATCCCAACAGTTGATTGAGTTATTTCTCCGATAGGGGAATGGGACCCCTTGCTTCCCTCTTTTGATCCTTCTATTTCTCATGATTTCTTCAATGTTGAGTTTCCTTTGTAGGAGTAAATTTTTAAAGCCATGAGTTTTAGCTACTAAAGGATACCTTGGCCTAAGTCCCACAAGGGGCTTGTCCTGAAGAACTATCATGCATAATCCACAAGGCTACATGGTTCCCTATTCCATATTGTATATATAAGGTAAGAATTTTCAAATTTTTTATTTCGTAACACAATATTTTATCTAAATTTTATCTATGGGATGTATTTATTTCATTCCTAGTGTTCCTAATTATGTCTACATAACTTTAATGACTTATCCTTTGGGTATTTTCATGGTTGATATGCTCTATGAGGTATTGGTTCTCAAAACTGGCATATAGGTTAGGTTATACACCTTCATTGTGCATTATTATTTTCCTTTTTCATTTTGACCTTAGGATCGACCCCACCAAGATGTGGTACGAAACCTTTTTAATGTTCAGAAGTGTCATAACTTGTGTGGTATAGCCTACCTTTTCATGAGTTCCTTAGATAACACCCCATTTTCACTTGGCACCCATGTTGAACTTTTGTTCTTAGGCTCAAGAGTCATATTTAGTCTTGCCATGACCTTGTGTTGAAGCCTCATTCTTCTTCTTCGCTATTTTTCTGCCTTTATACCCTAGAGGCTCCCATGTGTTGAGTTGTACTATTGCGTTGTGTATTGACTACTTGTACCCCTTTTGGCCTTAATCTAGTTTCATTTGGACTTAGGTATAAGCCACTTTTGACCATGACATTTATAAAAGTTTAAACCATGCATTCATTATCTTTTTTCCAAGGAAAAATTGTAATTTTATTAATGAAAAAAAAATTTGCATGTTGCATGTGCTATTAATTGTCAACCAAGACAGACTGTGAAGTTGCAAGTAAAACCTATTGAACATGGGGAGAAAAATTAAGTTTTTCTCCCTTTATTTTTTTCGACCTTCTACCAAGCACCTTGTGTTGGCATGGCTGAGATAAGGGAAAGTTGAGTATCTTCGGTAATTGCTCCATTATCCTTATCTAAATCTGAGCTGTCTGAGTTGTGTTGTCTTTTGTTCCCCGCTATGTCTGGTTCCCCAAGGTCCTTTTTCGGCTGATCCGAGGAGGTTATATCAAAAGGGTCTTGCATCTCTTGTTCTTTTGTCTCAGTGGTTATCGGATTGTTCTCATTTTGGTTGAGGATGTCCTCTTCATCATTTGTTTCCTTTTCTGGTTCATTTGAGGGAAATTTCCATCCTTTGGGGGTTTTCCTAGTCTTCTTCTTATTTCTGTTATCTCTTTTTTCTTCCCGGAATGTATTTTGCAGATGACCGGTGTTCCTGCATATTCAACATCTGAATGCAGTATTTTCAAAGTCAAGATATTGTTTCCATTTATGTTTTTTTTGCATCAGTTGTATGCATTGTGGCAACCCTTTACTGAGGATCACCTCCACAAATATTCGCACAAAAGTGTAGATTTTCTCCTCTAATATTTGTGTGTCAGTTTTGATATATCTTCCAAGGATGTTTCCAATGCAAGCCAATACAATTTCACTCAATAAATGTAGAGGAAGGTTGTAAAGTCAGACCCAGACGACATTCTGGTCACTTCCATGGTGTTAGTGTCGAAATTCGGGAACCAAGGAGTGATGAAAAGCCCAGTGGAACCCCAGAACCATGGTCCCTCCCTAAGGATGATTTATCTGGCTTCCGAAGATGAAAATTTGACGATGAAAAACCCCTTAGAGCAGAGGTGGATTTCACAATCCATAGTCCATTTGGTGAAAATCCAATGAAAGAGCTCCATTGGTTTGGGCCAAAAACTCTTAAATCTACAGAATATCGCTCGATATTCAAAAGAATTTCGGTTTTCATCTATCTCTGTAATTTCTATGTTTAGTTCTAGAATGAAATTCAGTTGCTCCACAATGTATGGTTTGGGTGCATTATTAGCAGGTTCAGTAGGAACAGCTTATTTGTTTTTCCCCTCTAAAATGTTCCTGTATGAGGGACCATTCAGGATGTATGTTGTTGGAGTACTAGTGCCCCTTGCAGATCCTTGAGCTCTATGCAGTTAAGTTGAGCCACCCCTTAGTCTCATATTGAGGATGATGGTGTGTAGTGTCCCTTCTTGGTGAGATAACATTGAAGGAACTTAGAGAGGGTAATTTTGATATAATGATATAATATTATGCATGAAAGAATTATGGACATGATTATATGCTATAGACTTGGTTTGGGTCACCTAGTTGCTATATGGTTATGATAATATCTATGGTTTTGTGTATAAGAAGCAATTTTGGTTAAGAGAATATTAGCTATGTTTTCTCGTTTTGTATCCTAGTTTTGACATAGGTGTATGACATGGATGGTGATCCAGGATTGGAACACATAGATCCATGGATGCTCATGGTTATGTGGAACATATGGTTAAATTAATATTTATGGATAATACATAACTTGTAATATTATATATACGTCTAACCTTGTACTGAGAAAGATGTGGTAGGGGGCCTGGGCTTTTCCAACAAGGATGTTCAATTATCAATGACTGTGGAAGTCATTTCTTCAAAACCTAAATGACCGTGGAAGTCATGCACCATTATTGGTAAAATGTGATTAAGTTAATTTCATTATGAAATTCATATGATTCCTTTGATCTATGATATTGTGATGTGTCAGGTCTTCGAACAAGGCCTTAACACCGAACCATCAAATGGGTAGAATCTCACAATCAGTACCATAAGGAGAAACGTGCAGTTTCAAAGCACAATAGATGAGAAAGCATGGAAATTAGGGCGTGGAGTCATAAATCCCAGAAATATAAAGACATGGAATCTTGTAGATTTAGGGCGCGGAGTCCTAAATATTTAAAATGATCAAGTTATGGAATCTTAGATCTTTGGAGTAGATCAAGGCGCGGAGTCCTCAATCTACTAAGGCACAGAGATGCATGATATAGGGGCGTGGAATATCTATTCTCCGAAAGAAAAATACCACTCATGGATAAACTTCCTTAAATAAAATCTCAATCTGACAATTCTGGAATGAATTTATAAAAATAGAAATTCATGTCTACCATCTCAAGCATGAATTTCCAAAAATAGTAAATCCCCTTGCATAAATTGGTAATCAAGCATAGTCGAAGGAAATTAAATTAACTTATCATTAATCAATCCTAATAGTTCAATATTGACTTAATCTTTAATATTATTAGTATTATCATTATCTTTTATGAGACTATGATATTTTATTAAAAGGGAATTACAAATTAACTTCATCTATTTCAATTAATTCACACCTCTCCCCTTCATAACTCTCATGGCTCTATGTAACTCTCTCTATTTTTAATATTACATTACACTCTCTTTTATGCACTCATCAAAGAATGGAATATTCCTCTTACATTCGTTAAATATATGTCATAAAATATTCCTCTTACACTCATTAAAGATATTTCATAAAATATTTCTCTTACAATCTCTTTAATGCATATGTTACACTCTCCTTAAATAAGGCATGCATACCTCTCCTTAATGTCATAAGTTACACTCCTCTAAATGGAATACAATGCATGCATATTACTCCTCCTTTATGACAAGAATTTTTTGCTCCTCCTATATATGAGTCTCATTAATTCTCACTTGAGGAGAGAGGGTGATGCCAAGAGTGGAGTATCCAATTGATTCCAAAAAAAATCTGAACTCCTTACTAATCTACTAAGTATCTATTTAGGTTGAACATGAGTCGTATTTAGAGGAAGTGAAAAATATCTTCCTTAGTTTTCCTTACATCTCTCTCTACTATTGTATTGTGGTATTGGTTGTGATCTTTTGCAGCTCGGGGGTTCCAGGGGGAGAAGTTCTTCCTGGATATGGTTGGAAGGAAAACCGGGTGGTTCATGATGATTTGGTAAGGATATTGGTGTTAGAGCATAATATTATTGGAGATGGAGCATACATCCATCCTTTTTGTAATATTCCCAATTAGCCCAAGCTAATGGGAATATACAATTTTGTTTCAATTTTTTGTTTCATGAATAAAATTGTAAAGGAGGATCAATAAAACTCCTAATCAGTGAAATAAATCAATGCCACATGTGAACATAGCTAAATCTGGGCTATTTACATAAGCACACTTAGGTTTGAAAGAGACTGGAGCACTTGACCAAGTCAACCAGGACCAAATCAACAACGTTGTCTAGATACAGTGAATCTCCTAGAGGAACAACGCATTTTTAGTTGGAGGATACTAATGTGAATGAAGCTAAATCATTGAGATGGTTTAGGGTTTGACAAGACTTTCATCCTATAAAAGGAAGAGGTGGACATCAGAAGAAGGTTGTTGATTGATATATATTTCTGAATATATTGTCTGTTTAGACATATATCATTCTCTGTTGTTTAGCTAAGGGTAGTGTTGTTTAGCACTAGGGTGTTCCTGTTCGGGAATCCCACCTCTTCCATTGAGTAGCTCTTGGAAGAGTCTTGTTGATCTCATCCACTATCAGGCATTTGGCCAAGCTCATCTTCCATCTACAATGCAGATCCTATTGAGGGTTTGGTTGTCCTTGTAAGTTGCAGCAAGTGGAGGCTAGATTTGCTCAAATTTAGGCCATTCTAGGGCCTCTTTTCACTGGGAAAGTCTTCTATCCCATTAGCAAGAGAGTTTTGAACCTTTGGAGCTAAATTTTCACATCTTGGCATCAGGCCAATCTAGTGCTAGGGCCTACAATGTAGTTTTCCTTCAAGGACTATGTTATTTGCAAGAAGGAAGTTGCGGGTGTTTTGACACACATTTGGAGGAGAGATCTCTGGTGTTGGGGTTCCGCCCTTCACTATGGTGATCCATGGATTATATTTTTGATCCATGTTCTGTATAGATCTGATCTGCTTCTATTGTATTCATCTTCATAAATTTTTGAATACTACTGCAGATCTGCTACTTTAAATCTCAGATCTACTCTCTATGTTTCATGTTTTGATCAAAACCCCAAGGGGAATTTGTAAAGGAGATATTCTAGTGTACAGACCTGAAATGGATCTACTCTTTTGTATGTGAAAATATTATTTATATTTGCAGTGTAATATACAGTTGTTGTAGCTAATAAAAATAACATTGTCAAGCCATTTTTCAGTCAATACATGTGTTGCAGCCCTCTTCCTTGAGGAATTTCTTCTATTCTTGTCTTCTACATTCTGTTATACATTGTAAGGGCCTAAATATGGATCTGATTTATTGTTGTATAAGTGAATATTGAGCCTTCTTATTGGTCTCCTTCTATTTCTCTAAAAAACTACATTATTTTCCTGCAGTATTGTTGCATATTGCTGCAGCCCCATTCTTAGGCATTTTCAGCCATACTAGGTGTGGGAGGTCTATTTACCTCACCTAGTTTGATTTGTTTTTTCTCCCCTTTTGGATTTATATGCTAGATATCTATATATAATGGATCCAAGGGCTACAATCTCATTTCAGTTGACATACTTCTGAAAAGTGCGTTATTCTAGCAGGTGTTGTTGAATCTTCCCTTTTGGGGATATTACAGTGGTATCAGAGAAATCATCTTGGCACAACCTGTGATTTGATTTCTTGAAGAGCCAATATGTCTTTAGAATAATATGAGCCTCTCACTGATAGAGAGATGAGTTACCTGAGAAGAATATAGAACAAGTTTGATCACACCAATGATGACAAAGACAAGGGAAAAGCCCCTGAATCTAGAAGTGATGAAGATCAGAATGAGCTTGCAAAAACCCTTCTGAAAGCCATGCAAGATATTTTTAGAGATATCAAAGAGATGATATTGGATAGGATCAAGTAATATCCTAGGAATTTTCATCCTAGGGAAGGATTTTTCATGTCTCACCACTGGAATGATCAACCAGTGAACCAGCCACAAGCTCCACAACGCTCTACTATGAATAATTTTTTGGCTGTGGAGAATGAAGGGCCTCAAGAGCAAGCATCCCTTGAAGACTAATTTGAATAATATGAGTCTCAAAACCAGAGACTCAAGGAACATTTGAGTTTTCAAGATTTTTTTCACCTCAAGGACAAAAGAAGACCAAGGCATCAGCATAGATATGGTGGATACACTCAGAATCATGATCGACATCACTTTATGGGCATATTATGTTTACCCAAGTTTGATGGGTCATCCACTAGTTCTGCCAAAGCATGGGTAGAAAACTAGATATCTACTTTCAGTTGAACACATTACCTGATATGGAAGCTATAAAGATTGCAGCGCTGCACTTTGAAGGTGAAGAAAACACCTGGTGGTTCCATGGGTTGTCTACATTGGGACATGCCAATGTGACTACCTATTATGAGTTCACTAGAAGGCTAGTGGAGAGGTTTGACAGAAAGGATCCAGAAGCACCTTTCATGAGCCTTGCAAAGTTGAAGCATTCAAGTAATACAGAGTCTTATATCTCTGAGTTTCTGAGATTATCTGTTATGGTTCTTGATCTGTCTGCAGCGAGGTTGTACATGTTCATCGATGGCTTGGATGAACCTTTGCATGGTTTGGTTAAATCTACCAATCCCATTACCTTGAATGATTCCATTGAGAGGGCTAGAGACCTTCAAGATGCCTTGCCAAAAGCAAAGGAAAATTTTTAGAACAAGCCCTCTTTCCCTTCTAAAGGAAAGGAAGAGAAAGCTGCTCCTTCAAAGGAGAGCTCATACAAGAAGCCTCTTGATGATGAAGTCTAGAGAGATCTAAGAAAGAGGAAGCTCTGCTTCACTTGCCAAGAACCATGGGTACCTGGACATAGATGTGCTTCTGGTAAAGCACATTATATAGAGGTCTTCTTAGATCTTGAAGAAGATGAAGTTGATGAGCCAAAGAGGGATCACAACATTGACAATGTTGGAGGAGATCCAACACCTTCAGGAGATGACAATGGAGCATTTTCTCCTATTGGAGGAAATCTTGCATCCTTGAGGGGAGTACCTAAGTACTTGAACTTAAGAGTTCAAGGGTCAATCATGAATCAGAGGTTTTCTGTATTGATTGACAGTGGGGCTACCCACAATTTCATTGATGCCCGTCTTGTGCAAAGGAGGGCAATACCCACTGATACTTTTGAGGGATTATTTGTTTTGGTCCCAGGAGATAGAACAATGCAATGCATGCATTATGTTCCATCACTTTCATTCACCACGGGATCCTATACTTTGGTGGATCACTTCTTTGTAGTTGACATACCAGACACCAATGTTATTTTGGGTGTTCAATGGTTGATTACATTGGGGAAAGTCACCACTAATTGGGAGGCTTTGCAAATGGAACGGGTGGACAAGAAGAGTGGTGAACCTAAAATGATCAAAGGAATGCATACTTGCCCCTCACACAACACTTTCACACAAAAAATAGAGATGGATTTTCGCAGTGGAATCAAGGACCTCACTGTCCCTTCTATCAAGTTCATGAGATTTCTGCAAGGGACACTCTTATCTAGTGGAAAACCTCTTGGGAGGCCACCTGATTCAGTTTTGGTGAGATATCTCTCACTACTTGATGCTCCATTATCAGATCAAAGAGTGATAGGAGCATTAGAAGACACTGCTACAGTGCTGGAAGGTTTGGGCAAGCACAAGAAGGAAGGAGATTTTCTTCTCTCATCACCATCACCCACCTTCATTTCTGATTTTGTGTTGTTGGAGGAGAATAAGGGAATGTATGTCCTTCCTACTTATACCTTTGGCATAAAAAATGTCAAAGAATAGATTAGCAACATGGCAGGCATTCCTATTGATGCATCATCAACGCTGTCATTGTTGGGGAGTGTAGATCTATATTGGAAATCCCAGATGTTGGTGGATTATTCCAAAGATCTTCACACTTGTATGATGGTTGATGACCAACTACATGAAGAGGGATATCTATTCCATGAGGGATTAATTTATCATCATGATAGGATATTCTTACCTAGAGCCTCCAAGCTCAAGGAGAGGATGCTACAAAGGGCCTTCAAAGAGTTCTATTTCAGCCCTACCTATTCTATGAAGATCTACAACACTATCATGAGATGCTTTGAATGGGATGGATTTGGAGGAGAGCTACATCAGAATTTTCTAGAATGCAAGAGCTATGTGGAGTTGGGGCGGCCAAAGGACTCTATGTAAGATTAATTTCAACCATTTCTTCCTTCTCTTGAAAAAGGAGAAAGATCTGTGCACAATTCCATGTATAGAAGAAACATTGATGGTGAAAAATCTGATCATGTAATGCAAGCTTCATTTTCTGATTTGACACATTCTTTCACCATGTTTTTGCAGGCCATGACTCCCAAGAGGAGTGTTGTATCATGTAAATCTCATGGCAAACATTGGGCCACTACAATTTATGAATTTGGCCACTCCCTTGTTGTGCAAGGGGAGATTCTCTTTCATGATGGGTGCTTCGCCTTGGCACTAAACATATCTCACACTTTCAGCCATGGTGAGATAACTTGTGCAGCAAGTAAGTGGTGGGGAAACCACTTACCATATCTGGATCTGATGCAGGTAGGAGATGCACTGCACTGGTACCATATGTGGGACTATGACCCACCTCCTCATGCTCAAATTTCTATTTGTGCTTATGTAATTATGCTTCCATACTTGGATGATATAGTCGTGTTTTTTATGGGATTGTATGGAGGGAGGATGGGTTGTTTGAATGTACCACATGGGATGGAAAATCTCTTTTTACCTTATGCTACATGCTTTAGAGAGAGTATTGGTCCAACCATGTTTGTTTCTATTGAGTTCTTGACTCCTTGTGGGATGGATCATGTACATCTCATGATGACTTTGGAGGAACAATTCATGGAGGCCTGGATTGGTGAACACCCAACTTATGAGGAGAGATTGATATTTGATGGTGTCACCAATGGAGGAGGAGAAGTGTTGCATCACTCACCCTATCAGTTACTTAAGGACAAGCAACATTTTGGAGGGGAGGACTGTAATATTCCCAATTAGCCCAAGCTAATGGGAATATACAATTTTGTTTCATTTTTTTGTTTCATGAATAAAATTGTAAAGGAGGATCAATAAAACTCCTAATCAGAAAAATAAATCAATGCCACATGTGAAAATAGATAAATCTTTGCTATTTACATAAGCACACTTAGGTGTGAAAGAAACTGGAGCACTTGACCAAGTAAACCAGGACCAAATCAACAGTGTTGTCTAGATACAGTGAATCTCCTAGAGGAACAACGCAGTTTTTTTTGGAGGCTACTACTGTGAATGAAGCTAAATCATTGAGATGGTTTAGGGTTTGACAAGACTTTCATCCTATAAAAGGAAGAGGAGGAAAACAGAAGAAGGTTGTTGATTAATGTATATTTCTGAATATATTGTTTGTTTAGACATATATCATTCTCTGTTGTTGAGCTAAGGATAGTGTTTTTTAGCACTAGGGTGTTCCTGTTCAGGAATCCCACCTCTTCCATTGAGTAGCTCTTGGAAGAGTCTTGCTGATCTCATCCACTACTAGGAATTTGGCCAAGCTACTTCCAACTACAATGTAGATCCTGTTGAGGGTTTGGTTGTCCCTGTAAGCTGCAGCAAGTGGAGGCTAGATCTGCTCAGATCTAGGCCATTCTAGGGCCTCTTTTCACTGGGAAAGTCTTCTTTCCCATTGGAAAGAGAGTTCTGAACCTTTGGAGCTGCATTTTCAGATCTTGGCATCAAGCCAATTCATTGCTAGAGCCTACAATGCAGTTTTCCTTCCAGGATTGCGTTATTTTCAAGAAGGAAGTTACAGGGTGTTTTGACACACATTTGGAGGAGAGATCTCTGGTGTTGGGGTTCTGCCCTTCACTATGGTGGTCCATGGATTAGATTTTTGATCCATGTTCTTTACAGATCTGATCTGATTCTATTGTATTCATCTTCAGAAATTTCTGAATACTATTGCGGATCTGCTACTTTAGATCTCAGATCTACTCTCCGTGTTTCATGTTTTGAACAAAACCCCAAGGGGAATTTGTAAAGGAGCTCTTCTAGTGTACATATCTGAAATGAATCTATTATTTTGTACACAGATCTTCTCTAGATCTGGAGTGTAATATACAGCTGTTGTAGCTAATAAAAATAACATTTTCAAGCCATTTTTTAGTAAATACATGTGTTGTAGCCCTCTTTCTTGAGGAATTTCTTGTATTCTTTTCTACTACATTCTGTTATACATTGCAAGGGCCTAAATATGGATCTGATTTATTGTTTTATAAGTGAATATTGAGCCTTATTATTGGTCTCCTAATTTTTCTATCAAAAACTGTGTTATTTTCCTGCAGTATTGTTGCATATTGCTACAGCCCCATTCTTGGGTGTTTTCAGCCATACTAGGTGTGGGAGGTCTGTTTACCTCACCTAGTTTGATTTGTTTTGGCTCCCATTTTGGATTTAGATGATAGATTTATAGATCTAAGGGATACAAGGGTTGCAAACTCATTTTAGTGCACATACTTCTGAAAATTGCGTTATTCTATCAGGTGTTGTTGAATCTTCATTTTTGGGGATATTACACTTTTGAAGTTGTACAAATTCACTGTCAAGTATGTGGATCAAATTATATTATGTATTTTTGTAGTTTATTTCATATTTTTTTCTTGTTTGGTTTTTTTTTGAAACTTACATGTATATGACGTGTTGCACACCAAATGTGAGGAAATTTCGTAAATTTTGTTGAAGTATTTTCTTGTATAGTGTTGAATCAATTAACTACAATTACTAATGGATGAAGCATGTAGGCTGCCATGAATTATATGGAAACATTTTAATGAGTTAAATTATGTTTTTCCTCCTCTTTGTATAGCTCTAGATAATTTTTCATACTATGTATGTGACAGAAGGCATACATGAGATTGTAGGATTTTTGTGTTGTTGTTGTTTTGAAGAATCATGTTTCTAGCCACCGCTGTTGCAATTCAACTCAACTTCAGGGGGGTAACCATACCATTAGACCATTTCACCCCAAATTTGATTTTAAAAATCAAGTTTTCGAACACCGATTGCCAAATCTTCTCTATTTTGCAGATTTTTTTCTGCATGTAGGAACCACCTGTTGTTTTGTTTTGTTGTTTAGTTCTTTTTATATTGGATCTACCTGGTAATTTATAATGATGAATCTAATATAGGCTAACCACTTGGACATTGTGTTTAAAGTCTAAAATGGTTAAAACATTGAAAATTTAAATAAATTTATGGCAACTTTTTGTAGGACTGACAACTGTTTGTCAAAATTCCTTAATGGTTGTACCTTACAAGTTGTGAGCTATGTGAAAAATTCCTAAATATTTATATTCATTTATTGGCATAGATTCATCAATTGAGATGGTTGATAGTCTACTTATATCTTGAGTTCAATTATTGGCATTACTCACAAGAAAATTAAGTCATGTAATTTTGGATTCATGTTAGCTAATTGTTGTGAAAACACCTTAAAGAGATAATGGTTGTAAGTATTTGACAAAATTCCTCAATGGCTGTAAATTTCATGCTTGTAAATTTTTTTTCATAATGTTTCAATGGTTTCATCTAATGATGTTTATGAACTGTCCATAAAAAAGGGCTTAAGTTAATTTAGGATTTACAACCAAGGTGTTTCTAGTGTAATAAATCCATTGAGTTATGGGGTCCTGCTGAAAAGTCACAATTAGGGTAAGTAATTTGTTGTAATATTACCTCACATATGAATTCCTAATTATTGGACACCAACCCTATATAAATTTAATTATTCTTTTAAGGAAATAATTCATAAGCATGTTTTTAGAACAAAATCAAATTAGTCACTCTTGAACACATTTAATTACAACAGAATTAACAATTAGTTTATTGTAAATTGTGGTTCATAAAGGTTGACAATTATTCATCACACTAAATACTTTATATTTTGAAGGTGATTTTAGTCTTGAAAAGAAAGTATTATGGTTGTATGTTTTGGATCTTGATAAAACTTGAACCTTGTAGCTTTGAGGATAAGTTAGTAGAATTTAGGGTGTAGTGTAAAGGACTCCAATAACTTCTATGTCCCACAATAAAAAAATACTAAAAAAATACTAAAAAAATTATCGCATTTTGATTCAATATTTCTCTATAATAATTATGGTAGGTAAGGTGGGACCTTACATGGTGGACTGAAATGAATGGAGTAATACTTTAATGTGCCAGATTTTTGGAGGGATCTCCCACCGTGTATTAAAGATTACAGCTCGCTAGGGTAACTAGATACATGAATGATAATTTGTTTCAGATCTTCCACCCCATCGCTTTCCTGATCCCATATTAATATATTGTTCCCCATAGGGGGCTTAATAAAAATCTGAAAGCGGACAGAGCATACCTTATTGCCAAAGATAGCTGTGTGGTCCTCCATGGGTGACGACTCTATTCACAAAGGCCAGGTCCACAGAGGGTCTAGTATCATGGTGCAAAAATATTATAATATGAGAGTCATTGCTCTGCCAGTAAGAAAAACATGTTGAATAACACCGCCTCAAAGTAAAAACAGTTCACACCAACTCCGCAGGGGGCTACAATGTGCCCTGCTGAGCCAAGAGGCCTCCGACCCCCACTGTGTGAATTGTTGCGGGAATTCGTGGGTAACCAGATACAAATCCTAGCTTGCTTTAATAGGAGCACCCCTTTGGGTTCATATCCAGAAAATAGAGGCATGTCTTGAGCATGCATTTGAAACCAGCCATGGACAAACGTCGAAAAGGGCACAGGGGAGGCAGGATGAGGGCATAGTGGGTTCCATGGGGCCGCAACTATAGTCGAGAGACAAAGTAGTAATGGGGGGAAATTTCCCGAGCTATATCCCAACAACGGTGCAGACCCAAGAGACTGTCGAAAATATTCCCTCGTATCCAATGCAGGAAACCCTAGCCACCAAGGAATTCACCGCAAATCTCACTTTTTGATCCAGTCACCATGCATTCATTATCATTTACGACTTGACACCCTTTTTCCGTGGAGACAACATCCCCTCAGTGTCGATGACCAACATCTACCACCTTGCATTGAGCATAGAAATGTTCCAGTCCAATTAACTAGTGCACTTTCCCTTGACACTTTTTATCTCCATTTTATTATAAGCATTCTTTTATTCCTTTTCATCCTTTATATATGAAAAATACAAAAAAAAAAAAAAATATCCAAAAAAATAGTAGGATCAGGATAATTTCTTCATCATTTGATGGAAACAAAAGTCAGTTGTGTCTCCCCTGAAAAAAGAACTCAAAATGAGTCTTTTCTCCATTAGGATGGGACTTAGTTTGACTTTAGGGAATCCATAAACTTTTTCTTCAGTTAGCCCTCCTCTGGTTGGTTATCTCTTCCAATCATATGGAGAGTTTTTTAATTTCTCTTGCATTGCAAACTTATACAAAGTTGTCTTATGTTGCCATACAGTCACATCACGTCGTGCTTTTGTTCAAGGGAATTAAACCTGTTGTTGGCTATTCTATGGTGCCTCTTGACTCATTTTTGTCAACCATACCCGACCTGTCAAGTTATTATTATTATCACATCAATGACTTGGTCCTTCACTCGCGCTGGCTAAGAAGGTCTCGATTGACTTCCTAGTAGCGGGTATGCTCTTATCAAATCCAACAAATTTCTTTGAGTGTATACCTATATTTTCACCCTCTCTTTATTTACATCATTGATAGGTGACCTTGTGCTTAGAATCAGTCACTATCATGGGTACTTGACAGAGTGGTATCCCACATTGGGATTCGTGCACTACCTTGGTTTCAATTTGACCCTATTGGTGGATTCCTTGCCTATGTGTCATATTTAATTATTGGTTGGTTTAGATGATTTCTATCGTGTGTTATATACATATTGTGTAGGCCATAAATGTACTTTGGAATGGTTACTTCATCTCTCTTCATATTATTTCTTTTGAATTATTGGCCTGCGGGTTACATGCGTTCTGGTTGATGTGGGATGCCTTAATTCCTTCCTTCCAACAGATCTTTTCCCATCGACTGTAGCTCATTTATATGTGAATAAGGTCTAGATTCATTTTTTCAGTACCTTAGGTTTTTTAGTTATCAGTGGAAGACCCCTTCACTATCGACAGTGAGAATATATCAATGTCTCTTGATTGGTAGATTATTTCAAGTGTTTGACTTCAACACACTTATTCACACTTTTTATATTGTACTAATGTACGTTGGCAGTCATGATCATTATTGGTGAGTTGTCTCATGTTTGTTAACGGTATACATCAATGATCGGTAATCAAATTATTTTTCACATGGTTGACTTCAGTGCATTCATCACCATAGTGTAGAAATGTACCATCAACGGTCAGTGAAGACCTTAGGTTATGTTAGCATCTTAGCTCACTTGACAACTCCTTCATTTCTCTATGAGTGATACCTCCCGCCTTTATATGTTGTAGTTCATCATAAAATCATCTTATATGTTGGCACCCGAGTTTATGCAGTACCACTATTCCACCTATCTGACTTGGTACTTTTGCGAGGATCAGTTATGAAACAGCATTGATTAGATAGTATTCTAGCATCATTGATCGGAATTCTTCCATCTATGATATTGAGACATAGTTTCGTTGTGTTCTTTTGCAATTATGATCTAATGATTTATTATGTATTCTTCATCTTTTTCTCAACACTTATGTATACATATTGGATCTAATTTATACCTAATCAGCGAACATGATTTATTATTTTTTAGCATGGGTATTCCCTCCTCACACATGATTTTTCTTTCTGACTCCTTCCATAGGTATTTCATGGGCTAGAATTTGGTGATATCCTCCTGGGTTCTCAAATGACTCCTGTTTCTATAATTAATACATTTTGTCCATCATGTACCCCTTATGACCTCATATATTAGGGGCCATATGTTATATCATCATTCAACACTCTTCTAGATCTGATGCTCTTTTATGGCCTTGGGAAACCATTTTCCCATGCAGAATTGATCTGACATAAAAAAATTAATATTTCAAATTACGTACATGACTCTTCCCACACTAAAGCACATACATACATGGGTCCTATAACGCTTCACCCATGTATACATTTAA